>CALSCE010004105.1:487384-521695 GCA_943593645.1 Bovichtus variegatus
TGTGTGTGTGTGTGTGTGTGTGTGTGTGTGTGGGCTGTTGTTTATGTGATGTGCCAACATGTGACTGCAGCCTGTAAGTGAAACATTGCAAGTAAGCTGCTGCTGTGAAATCTGTCTCCGTGGGGGGTACGTCAAGTTTTTTTTTTCCTCCTCTTCCTCTTCTTCCTTGCTCTAAATCTCCCCTGGTGCATAAATATTGCACTCTCCCACATACGATATGGTTACATGTCTCCCTGGTATCTCTGTATGTCTTCCCCTCCAGGATGGCGGTGCCTAATATTCATCTCATGCACTGCTGGTACTTGTGATGCGGCCGCCGCGCTGAGCTTTTATTGTTCTTGTCTGTTCTAGACGAGTTGCTCATCTGGAGAGGACTTGAGGCAGGAAATGCTGTTCTCTATAAGAGCCCCGGTGTCTCTCCGTAGCTCATTTACATCTCCGTTCCACAGACTATTTATATAAACGACGGCTGCATTTCCTTCACTGCATGCGTCAACACAAGCATGTCATGAAGAAAAGCGTCACATGTCAGATATTGTCATCTCTGAGCAATAAACGAAAAAAGAAAACAATAAAGAAAGTTTAGTCCTTTTGCGCTGTTATACAGATATTATATTATATTATTATGCATAACGAATGCCATAGAGAGAAGGCTGGGAGAAGCCTCAGATATGCAGCATTAGTGAGAAATCGCAGGGTTAGAAAGCAATAAAATGCTTTGAATGTGGAGTAGCCGTCAGAGCGAGATGACACCATCAATATGAAACACCAGCGAGCACGGGATGTGTCTATTATGAGCTTTCATAAAGAAGTGGTAAGGTAAGGAATTCACAAGAAAGGAATCACACATGTTTTTCACACTATATTACTGTACGTTGACATATTATTATCCATCATTCTTCATTTGTAATGAGTGTTTGTTTGTGTTTGAGTTTTCTAGCATTCGTGACTTCTTTTGTTCGAGGTGAAATGTTTCAGCAAGCCCAAAGTCTTTTAGCTTTTTATGACTTAATTAGTTTTATAAAAGATATATATACTTAAGTCTAAACTGAAGGGATTTAGAGCGTTAAGGGTGAGAGCAGCAGAGCACTGAGGGAGAGAGAGAGAGAGAGAGAGAGAGAGAGAGAGAGAGAGAGAGAGAGAGAGAGAGAGAGAGAGAGAGAGAGAGAGAGAGAGAGAGAGAGAGAGAGAGAGACTAACACTTGGCAGGTGCTGGTCTCTGCATCAGTAACCAGAGGGGTTTGCAGTGTTATTGATTAGCCGATTACAATATCAATCAGCCACACTGCTAATTTACTAACGACACCTTTACTCTTGGATAGTATGAGAGGAGGGTGGAGAACCTCCCCGTCAGATAGAGCTGCTTTTCTGACGAAGCATTTGACAGATGTTCGACAGGCAGGCTCATCCTACCAAGATGTTCCGCGTTTTAGGATTTCATCACTGACTTTGGACTGAAAAGATCGGTCACGAGAAAAAGCATCACGCCAATCGTCTACTTTTTTTTCCACCCAAAAAAATCCAAAGCATCTCAAATGAAGGGTAATGAACAATCTGAGGCGGGACTTAGGTGAGGTAGCGCTGTCCTGATTGGACTAAACCCCCAGCGCTCTTGTGTTTATTCACGAGGTAGAAAATGATTCTTCAAACTAATCTCTGTTCAACAGCAACCACAGTATGTCCACCCAAGGACACCTCAAAGGCTTTATTGCTGATTTATTACTGCAGCTCATTGTCCACAGCCATGCACGGTGTCGTATGTGTATGTATGTGAAACCAACCTAATACATTCAGTCAATGACTGGTAAAGGTTTTAGAGGGTCTTGCACACTGGTGGCATACTGTATCACAGCACACTTGCTATTTGCGTTCATGCAGGCAGAGTATACATGTGAGTCAGAGTCGCTGGTGATTCATCATTTTCTCTCAGTCACTTGTTACAAGCCGTTAAAGACCTTGTTTTCACCAAAATACCAACGCCTCGCCTTCGGCTGCCTCATTTGCATAGAACTCTCATCTCCTTGGACTTATTCCCATCCGACCGCGGCGCTGTTTGCACTGCACTGGGCACAGGGCCGACAAACGGATGAGAAAAGTGCACTTTAATGTCAACACAATCCACGGGTTTCGCCACCTAAAAAAAAGACGTAGACCAAGATGTCCAAACCAAAAATCTGGAGGATTCTCAGAGAATAGTATTCGATTTTTAAATGAGATTTTGAATGAATAGATGTAACGGTGACTTGAGACGACTGAAGCAGGAAGTGTCACCACCTAACATGTTTAATACAGCGGCTCGCACTCTATTGGAGAAATAAACATTTGAACTATGCTCCTTCTTTGAAATATTGAAATTGTGCTTCGAACGCAGACAGTTTGCTCTCCACTGCAGGTGTCACGCTGGAATAAAGACCTCAACACAGGAACCTGCTGAAGCAGAGTGCAGATGTCAAACACGTCGTGGACAGGCTTGTGTTTGGAGGTCTGCAGCATTAAATACATTTGATGTATAATGTGATAAGTGAGATAATTAATGAACAGTCTGTTCTATGAGAGACGAGGTGGCCTGCAACATATTAATGTTGGTAGTCAAGGGGGGGATCCACAGACACTACACCGAGGGGCCGCTGACAGAAGGTCAGCAGAAATGTCACGGGCTGCGGTGGAACATGTTCAGATGCACGGATGTCAACAGGTAACCAACAAACACGGGCCAAGAATGAACAATAGAGACAGAAAAGCTCCACGTTTCTGAGACTTATCTTCCAAAAAGTGGACGATATTCTATTCCCACGAACGCTTACAGATATAATGACACGCTCCGAGCGATAGCTTAGCATTCAATTACAAACAATAGAGGAAGCAAACCTCCGGGGGCTTTGTACCTTCAGGGGGGGCTGTGTTCAATGGCACCCTATAATCCCGTGAATGGTTAAAAGTGCCTAATCCCTGTCGTAGTGAGCTTTTATGTGGCCGTTCAAACTTGCTGCTCCGCTTTCAGAAAGAAACCTCAGCCGTGACACGCCTAACCGGATTAGACAGCGCATAATGCTGCTGCGAGGTAATAGAGATGTTACATGCAGAGCTCCCATAGGCCCCGCGACACATGTACTGTGGGCATGACAGTGTGTGTGTGTGTGTGTGTGTGTGTGTGTGTGTGTGGGAGTCATGAAGTGATGGAGATGTTAAACACAGAGCTCCCAGTGGTGTCGCTGGAGATACTGTGTGTCCACTGGCGACAAACGATGCCTTTCAGATGTGTTCTAGTTGAGCTGTAGGTATTCACAAAGTGACAGTGTGTGTGTGTGTGCGTGTGATATTACTGTGTGTGTGTTTTAATTCCCTGTCTAACCGTGTGCATATGTATTGCTGTACATGCCTGGTGTGTTTCTTTGTCTGCGTTCTCATTCCCTGCATGGTTCCATGGCTCGGAAATATGTCTGTGTCACTATGCATCTGTCTGTTCGTGTGTGTGTGTGTGTGTGTGTGTGTGTGTGTAGAGTCGAGCTGGGCTAAATAGATTCCCCTCCATCTTAATAAAGCTGGAAGCACGAGGTTAATGAACGAGCGATGTTCAGACGATGCCAGAGCACTTTGACTACATTCATCACAGGGTAAACCAGCAATGCAGCAAATATCCTGCTCACGTGTGTTGGGATCGTTGTGAGAAGCAAGTTCAGCTTCAGACCACGAGAGTCAAATCAAATTAAATCAAGTTTATTTATATAGCCCAATATCACAAATTATACATTTGTCTCAGTGGGCTTTACAGCCTGTACAAGGTACGACCCCCTCTGACCTTAGACCCTCACATCGCACAAGGAAAAACTCCCTAAAAGATACCCCACAATTAGTGGAGGAAATATGGAAGAAACCTCAGGGAGAGCAACTGAGGAGGGATCCCTCTCCCAGGACGGACAGACGTGCAATAGGTGACGTGTGTATAGAACAAACAACATAGTTAAAAATACAGCATGGACAATCTACGTGACAGAAAACATGATACAATGGTATATAAAAAGATGGATCAGGGGGATCAATAAAGCTCCTGGTGTCAGGACCAGGGCAACAGGTGCAGCCACGATTCGCGGTCCAGAAGTAATCTTTAATAGTGAAACCTGCCAGATGAGGGACACAGAAACAACGGGGATGAAGCCCCGGATGGTGAGTTAGTAACATGCATTTAAGGGACATGAATGCATGTCAATAGAGAGGGAGAGGAGGAGAACGAGAAAGATAGGGAAGAGGAGAGGAGTGAGTCCCCCGACAGTCTAAGCCTATAGAAGCGTAACTAGGGGCTGGTCCAGGGCAAACCTGAGCCAGCCCTAACTATAAGCTTTATCAAAGAGGAAAGTCTTTAACCTGCTCTTAAATGTGGAGAGGGTGTCTGCCTCCCGAACACACACTGAGCTGGTTCCACAGTAGAGGAGCTTGATAGCTGAAGAGTGACGATGTTGTGGCGGACGACATGAAGCCAGAATATGAAAAGTTCACCTGAACAACGTTTGTGTGTGTCGTGGCCACCAGCTGAAGATCCTGCTGAAGGCAAACAAGCTGCATTGTTGTTCAGTTGAAAGAAGTTTGCTTATTTAAGATTACAATAGGTAAAGTGGAGACGCTGGGGAAGACTTTATTACACTGAATGTCATCATGGATATAGAAGCACCAAGATGCTCGTGTACATATGAGTGGATCATGAATACTAATGTGTTTCTGTGGCTATGTGTTGGAGAACTACTTGCCTGTACAGGCTTGCATCACTAAGTGCATGCTTGTGTGTGTGTGTGTGTGTGTGTGTGTGTGTGTGTGTGTGCGTGTGTGTGTGTGTGTGTGTGTGTGTGCGTGTGAGTCAGTGACTGTTAGTATAGGGGTTGAGGCCTCCTTTCATGTTAACATGCATCTGAAGCCTGTAGAGAAGATAAGCCCCAAGAGTCTCTTTCTTTCTTCTTCTTCTTCTTCATCTCTCTCTCTCTCTCTCTCTCTCTCTCTCTCTCTCTTTCCTCTTTCTCTCTCTTTCTCTCTCTCTCTGTCTCTCTCTCTCTCTCTCTCTCTCTCTCTCTCTCTCTCTCTATCTTCCTGTGACCGCAGAAGAAATCTTTTCTTATCCTTTAACAATGCCTTAAATTAAATTTTCAGTCTGCGACACCACCCTTCTGTGTGACTATCACATCACTAATTACAGATCATTCCCTTTTAAGTTGGCAGGAGTTCACAAGAGAGGAAGGAGCAGAGAGAGAGAGAGAGAGAGAGAGAGAGAGACGCAGGGCGAGTGTAAAAATGAGTCGCATTCCCACCATAAACCAATCTGGTGTAATGGGCTCCCACATGCAGCAGGACTGGCTTGCCCACTTTTAATGACTCTGCTACATCAAACACTGAAGCTGCCAAAAAAATCAGCACAGACTTTTTTTTCCTCTTTCTCTCTCACACTCCTCTGCTCTTGTCATTCAGTGCTCTATCCCTTATCTTCCCCATCCTCTCTTGAGCATCACCATCTTGAATGAAAAAAAGAGCATCAAAGTGAGGGAAAGAGAGAAAAAATAAAAAAAGGGGAAGGACAGCGGGAAAGAAAGCGAGAGAGTTACTGGGCTTCATCTCTTTCTGTTTTAATATTTAATCCACACATGGATTTAATTCAGACGCTAAATAATACTCATCACTATTCCTTTTTTTTGCCCCTATGTTTCAGACACTGTCCCTTTCCCTCCTTTTTCCCTTTTTTCTTTATTTTGGTCATTTGTTCTCTCCGTCCATTGTCTGACACTTTCTCATTCTCCGCTCGCTTCTACTCACATCCTCTTTCTTTTTCATTCATTGCGTACCTTTTCATCTACCTGTTATCTACCTCTGCACATTTTCAATGTGCACACAAAAAAAATAAAAAAAATAAAAAAATTTGAGAAAGAAATATTTGTGTGTACGCTTGGTTGAAGTGGAAAAGTTGGCACATGAAAAAAGAGAAAATGCAATAAAGGCTGGCGGAAACAGATTGTAGGAAAAGGACAAGCATTTGAAGGAAATGTTCATGTCGTGCTGCCCAAAAAACAAACAAAATCAAAAGAGAAGTTGTGTAATGGGGCCAATGTACTCGTCACGTGCTTGTTGGATGGGCAAAACTAAATTTGAGAATAAATTATAAAAAAAAAAAAAAAAAAAAATGTCTGCATGCTTGAGAGAGATTGAGAAGTTGTCACAGCAGCTGTTAAAACACTTTCCTGAGAGCAACACTGTCGCTCTGAGTCCAGGTTCCGCTTGGATAGGGGCAAAGTTAGTCGTCAACAAGGCCACATCTCAACACGTTACATATAATAATCCATTCCATGACTGAAATGTGATAGAATTACTGCATTTCTAAGAGTTGATGTGTTGGGAAATGAGACAGGGACGTATCTTGTGTCTGTAACTTCAATAACGTCACAAACGTACTTATTTTAAGCCAAATCTTTCACTCAACTAACCACGTTTTGCAACTTCTGCTTGGTAACTTCTGTCATTCTCTCACGCTGTCTTAAATATCGTTCACATAATGAGAGTTGATGGAAACAGGAAATTTGCTGAAATCTTGCACCGCAACTTAATCAAAAAACAAATAAACCTACCTGCATGTGTCAGAAAGCATGTTGCTGTCTGACACCATCCGTCGCCACCGTCTCTCCATCCTTCTCACCGCATGTTGCTTTTAGCTACAATAGTGGGAGACCCCCACAATGTCTGATCGTGTTTCTCCGTCCTGCCACGCCTGCTTTTCACTTTCTATTTCCCCCCTTCTGTGAGCCATTATCTGCGTCTGTTTACTTGACTCCACTTTTACATTGCTTGTCTCTTTTCTGCTGGTTATATATAAAACACACAGACCCACTGTTGGCCTGGGGCTGGCCCCTTGCATTGAGTCCACATTTGAATAAAAGAAGAGGATGGTCCTTGTTTCTGAAACCCTTAGTATGCCGACACACTTTAAAAACTCTAAACAATACAACATTATTATCTTTTTAAGATTGTTGAAAATTGATTCAAGTTGCATTTCCTATCAAGGCTGCCACAGAACATGATTTGAAAAATCACAAATTACAAAAAAGATCAATAACCAAGATGAAACACAATGAAGCTCTTACAAAACATATTTGATAAAGAGGTAATTAAAGGTCAAAGTAAAATGTCAGATTAAAAGAGAACAATTCACTGACGTGATGAATCGACGAGAACATAAACAGCATAATCGTCCACGTGTCCCCCAAATATCTTTGGCGAGTCGCGACAAACTCTTTTACTTCTCGACTTTTACTTCAAGTTCTACAAATTATTGGTAACTTTTCTTCACATCCTTTGTTCCATGTTCAGTTTTAAGCATTTCTGCCGGGTTCCCATACATCGTATTCATGAATTACACTCTGCTTTTACACTAACAGTCTCCCACTGTGTGAAAAGGGAAAGTATTTTGTCAGTTCATAATATATGTATGTGTCATGATTTCTGTAAATTGAACCAGACTCTTAGAGTAAATTGCTTGACTGTGATGCATGACTTATAAGATTAATTACCTCCACAGCTTTACACACGTTCACGCTCTCTTCAAATCTCTTCATCACTTGAAGAAACGTTCAATTTTCAACCACTTAGGCTATCTATGTATTTTTGTAATACTGCTAGTGATTATCATTTCATTTAACTCAAATTAAGTAATATTCAAGAGAAAACAAAACACCTAAAATACTGTGTCGTGGCTTCATGTCTTATCATTCTGCGAGAGATAAACGTGCATGTGTTTCCTTAAACCAATCACAATCGTCTTGGACGGCGCTAAGCTAAGCTAAGCTAACCCTAAACTGACGCGGCCAACGGCAGGTTTATACACACGGTCTACATCCGGAGAGTCAGACGAACCAAGAAGTAGCTCTAGTCTTTAATACAATACTCACAATGTCATACTTTTAAGTTCTTGGTCAATACTTCTCTCCATACTGGCTGTTAACCAATATTTGTTCTTACACTGTAATAAATGGGCAACAAATGCAGTGTTTGTTGAGTGGAGACATGCAGTCTTTCGTTTAGCTTGAACTAATACGAGGCTTCAGCAGCTTAAGAACTAGACTCATCCAGATCAAGTCAATACTGGCGCTTCCTTCTTTTAGAAGATCGAAGGCTTGTTTTCTGGTGCAACTAACAGGACACATCCTTCCACTGCAATTCAGCAAGAACACACTGTCTGGGGAATTAGGGATTTAATTATACTTTCTCAATTAGTCAAACTCAAGACAGTTGGAGCCTCATATGAGCTCCGGCTGTACTTTATCTGATATCTTAGTCTGGTTATTATTGTGCCAAGTTAGACTTGTAAAGCTTTGTATCTGTATCTGAGTTTTTTATTTCCAAAGTTGTTTGAATAGTTTTTGGCTAAACTGGTAACTTGAATACAACAAAATACTGTTGAGTTGTGTGTGTGGAAGGGAAAGTCGCCAAATCCCTAAATCTCAGCTATTAAATCGGTGGGAATAGATATAACGACCAAAATTATGCCAAAAAAAAAAAAAAAAAAGCTTTTCCTGTAACAGGTAAGCTAAACAATCAGCACTTTATCAAACACTGTGTTTCTTTTCTGCACTTCCTTTGTTCTTTCTTATCCTTATTTATCAAGGGAAGGATTTTGCTGAGCATGTAATCTCTTTTCAAAGAACTCTTCTGTTTTAAATTCGTACAGCTACACGCATCCACACCTGGGACCTGCCCAGTACAACCTCCGCCTGCTGATGGCCACAGAGAAGCTCCAGCCTGCTTCTCTTCTGCCATGAATGTTGATGAGAGAAGAGAATAGAAATGAATTCAAGCCTCTGTGGTAAAATCAACATTTATGGCCCGGTTTAGTCACCATGGGTGCGAAACTTTGAAGAAGCCACTTGATGGTGAGGAAGAGTTTAACTTCATTTAGTTTACAGAACACAAAACAAAGCCGAACGAGTCGCAGAGGAGTGTGTGGGTCAGTGTTTCTGGGATTAGAAGTACAATGTGAAAGATGGAAGTCTGAACCCGGAGGTTCCCAAAGCAGCTTCGACAAGTTGCTTTTTCTCTCCTTTTTTTAAAATTAAGAAGTGATCAGTGATCGGTGTTGTTAAAAAAAACTAAAAACTAATTAGTAAAGGAAAGACACGAAAGTCCTTTGTTGCATAATGTTGAAGCTTCAGAGCTTTAAGAGCTAAATCTATTTTTATTGGGATATTTTAGAATGTTATTATTAGTGTTTTAGAACTAGATCTATACTGGACTTATATTTCATATCAGAATCAGAAAACCTTTATTGGTCCCACAGCGGGGAAATTTACAGCGCTACAGCAGCAAAGGGACAGTGCAGATAAAAGTTAAGTACGAATGTATAAGTACAAGAAAACACAACAACAAGTAAGTATATTTACGCTGAGATGGCCCAGCGCTGCTGAATGGATTTCTGGACATACGGACAAAAAAAGTATAAATTAGGTGTACTTGAAATGCAGCCAACAATATCAACCTCATATTCACATGCAACTACTTTGCCGGGGTAGTGTCTTGCCAAGTCGGATAGCTGAGTGCACAAAGCTCATAACTTCCAATCTCGTGGGCTCAACACTTGGTTGGCGAGGAAAGTTAAAAACTGACAAAGCGTGCTGCCCCTTGACCCAAAACACACCAGGCGATGAATGCGGTGCAGAGCAGCTCGTAGGTCTGGTCTCATTGCTTTTCTAGGGCATCCAGAGTTGCCCCAGAAATGTGATGAATAAAACATCAAAGTAGGAAATTACTTGGCGTCGAAATACAAACCCTACCCACGCTGGAAATGCAATTAAATGGCCAGTTTACATAAGATGATGGTACACTACTATCATTGGAAGCATTTTCTGATCAGACGCCTGGATCGGCAGGACGACGATGTTTTCTTCTAAAACAGCTACAAATCTTTGAAAAACAAATGTGCTTCTATGACGGGACAGCGCTATGGGAAGGGTTGTGTCAGGCTTTGGGAAAGATGATGCTTTGGGTTAAAATGATTACTTTGTTAAGGTTAGGAGAGAAAGATTGGTCAAAAAACCATTGAAATGGATTGAAAGCCCAAAAACGTAACAAGTCCTCCAAAATAAAACGGCGTAATATATCATTCCGTCTTCACAGGAAACTACTTGGCTAGGATTAGGGAACAAAACCACTGGTTTAAGTTTCGGAAAAGACTGTGGTTTTGGTTAAAATAACTACGGAAGTTACGTTCCTTAAGTGCAGAACACAGGAGGTGCAGTCTCCTGCGTGAAAGTCTTTGGACCCACTTTGGAATATACATAAAAGCCAGTGCGTGGCAGGTATAGCGAGGAGCAGTGCTTACAAACAGCCTGTTCGTTAAAACCCTCGCTGACTGCTACACACGCTTCCTTCAAACTCCACGCCAGTTGACGCCATAGCGTCTTAATCCGAGCTGATGACACCCTGAAGACATCGCCATGGCACAATCAGGGTTATCGTCTGCTATTAAGCTCCTCCAGAACCATAGAGAAGGGATTATACAGCTGTTTCCATATACTTAGCAGAAGTTCGTTGGCCAGATGACATGGACACTTTCAAACATTGTTTTTGATGTTCTGTTTTGTTTCAAGCAGCTCAGTCATTTCAACTCAAACAAAAGCAGCAGCCATCATGCAAATGATCCATACTGATGATCACACAGCTCTAATGCAGAACTCGCACTTAGCATTATGCACAGTGGAATGGCTGCAATTTCCCCCTTTGCAATTTACACCTGCCTTTTTTCTGTGTGTTTATGAATGTGTGTGTGTCTGCCCATTAATCTAGGTTGATACCAGCAGAGGAGTTGCTGGGAGGTGTGAGACGCATCCATAAAGCAAACCTGAGTCTCATTAGTGTGACAGCACAGAGACAACATTACTCACACCTCGCTCAACCTCTGTCTTTCTTTCTTTCACTGCCTTCCGTCTCATTTCCTTCTTCATCCTGTGTTTCCATCAGACCTTCTTCACACATCCTTCCTGCCAGGCGCCACCCTCCCGGTCTTCCTCTCCTCGCACCCGCTCACTTATTCTGTCACCGTGTTTGACTCTCCTCATTTTCTTTTGATCACTTTTCCCTCCCCACATGCTGCAATTTCTGTCACAGCCTCCCTCTCTTGTCATCACACTTTATGCACATGGCACAGAGATGGCATTACTCAAACCCCTCTGTCATCTGGCTCCATCTCTCCACTCGTTTCCTCTACGTCGCTCGAGCTCATCCCGCTCTCTATTTTCTGCAAAGGCTCATTATAGTTATTTACACCTCTTATCTAATGCTACCTGGCTCTCTCTTTCTCCGACGCTCTGTCTCTGTTCCCATCGTCGCCTCCATTTATCTCCATCGTATTGCTGCTTCCCGAACTCTGTGCGCGACGTCATCGGTCTCAGCACTCCTCCCTTCTTTTGTCTCTTCCTTCCCTTTTCACTTCATCCTTCTTGTCTTTTCTCTGCTCTGCCTTTCTTCTCATTTCCTGTTCTCCTCCCCTCATTCTGCTCTCGTCTGTTTGCCCCGTTTCTCTTCATTTCTTATTATTTCGGTTCCTCTCTTCTCTTTTATTCCTACTTTTATTAATTCCCCTTCATCTACTTATTCCTCTTCCACTTATGTTATCTTCCCCTCATACCTACTTCCTAAATAACTTCCCTCCCTACGACTTCATATTTTCTCTCACGATCTCTCCCCTTGACCCTGACCTCCTCTTTGGTCCTCTTCCCCTTCATCTCCTCTCTTCTATCTTTTCTCCCTTCTCTTTTGTCTATACATCTTTCCTCTCCCTTCCTTTTCTTCTGATCCCCCCCCTCATTTCTATTCTTGCAACCCCTCCTATTATCCACTTTCCTCTCGTTTCCTTTCTTCTTCTGGCCTCCTCCCTTCCTCTCATCTGTTCAATCCTCTGCTCTGTCATTTTGCATGACAGCTCCTCTCTCCCCCTCACTCTTGATGTTGTTGCCCTCTTAAAGCCCATCCCTTTACTTTAATATCCGTAGGGACCTGCCATGTCCATCACTCTGACATCTTTTTAATCTTTCTCTTTTTCCTCTTTCATCCTCCCCCTGTTTGCCCTCACACCTGAGCTCCACAGCCTCCCTGTGTACGACGTGTTCAGACCTTGTACTCTTTTGCCTTCCTTGCGTGACCTTTGTTTCCACATCCTTTCTTTCTCCCTTCTCCACCTCCTCCCTGCCTCCTCCCCTCCATACCTCTCTCTTCTGTCAAGTGGTGAATATATTATTTTGGAACATAGCTGTTCACGGTATAAAAAGATTGAACGTCCAGAAGGGCGGCCATTCCTTTTGTCCGTTATCAAAGTTTGACGTCTCTGGACAGATTCTCCTTTCTTTCACCCAGACGCTAGAGAGATTACCCAAAGTGGAACACAGTTATGCACTGACTGCAGTATCCCAGCGAGGAAAATATGTCTTTATATGGTTACAGCAAGCTGTCATCTCCAATCCAGGCTTGTGGACAATGAGCCAATCATTGTTTGCTGAAATTAGCTGTCGTTGCAGTTTGTTCAGATTACTGCAGCCTTGGTCTTTAAATACACACAAGTACTCCTCCACGCCCGGGTTTCAAGAAAGATGATGTTGAAAAGCAAAGGCTTGAAAAAAGCAAGAAATATACAGCATGCTACTTCAGGTTTGGTTTGTTAAAACATGTCTGCTGGATATGAACTCACAGCCCTGTGACATTACATTACATTACATTACATTAAATTACATTACATTACATTATATTATATTTAGCTGACGCTTTTGTCCAAAGCGATATACAAGAAGTGCAAACAATCATGAGGATACAAAGTCCGAACAGCAAGAATCTTGCAAGTAGATTAACTTTAAAATGGTGAAATCCTTTAAATGCAGCACAATAGCTTCAAATAAGCCAAACCGATGTAAGTGCAACATACAGAAATAAGAAAATATGTTTGTTTTTTTATTGGCCCGAGGTGCAGTTTAAACAGGTGGGTTTTCATTCTGCGACGGAAGCTGTGAAGACTTCCTGCTGACCTGACATCAAAGGGGAGCTCGTTCCACCATTTTGGAGCCAGGACAGCAAACAGACGGGTTTTATTTGAAGGTTATGTGGGTCCCACTCGCAGCGAGGGAGCAGCGAGCCGATTGGCCGATACAGAGCGAAGTGAGCGAGCTGGTTTGTGTGTAGTGTGGTTGGATCGTGGCCTGGATGTAGGAAGGGCCTGATCCACTCACAGCACGGTAGACCAGCACCAGAGTCTGGGAGCAGATTGGGGCAGCGACTGGTAACCAGTGAAGGGAGGAGCGCTGTAGTGTGGGAGAACTGGGGGAGGTTAAAGACCTGCTGCATTCTAGAACAGCTGTCGAGGTCGGATGGCACATGTAGGTTGAGATATAAAGACTAAGAAAAGGGGGGAACAGCCTGGCTCACTGATGTCCATATAATCAGTATCTTTAAAGCTCATTGATTGACACGTATATTGGATCTTGTTTGTTGTGGTTTTCCCAGTGACTTACTCGCGTCTCCGCTGGTTGTCTTGCAACCTCCCTGTGACAAGACTCTTTGAGGGTCATTGCGCAGAACATAACCTTTGTAAACCCACAACGTGTCATTTTTACACTTCTCTTGAACTCATAATAGCGGATGTGAAATGTTGTTATGAATTATTTTCTTTGGTCTCAGCTGTAAATATTGTTCCACTCTCTAATAATCAGGCAAGTAATGTTACCACACACTATGGTAGTACTGAGATGACTCTGCTGACTTGTGATGCTGATGTCACAGAAACGTCTTATTGTTCAGCGTCGGTCTGTCACCTTTGTGTGTTTTAAAGCATATTAAACAGCTCTCCCTCAGGTCGTTGTCAGTTGAGACAGTGTTTATGTCTTCATTTTTGAAAAAAGAAGTTATTAGCAAATCGTTGAAACCCTAACCCTAACCCTAACCCTAACCCTAACGCTGAATCAGACCCATATTAAATTAAACGTTGTGGGAAAAAAAAGTGTATTTAAATTCTAAAATCTCATTTCCGTGTTAGTTCAGTTTTGTGAAGTGATAATCGGCCACGTTCTAGATGAGATGGCCTCTGTAGAGTGGGTTTAGATGTGCCCTGTGGACGTGCATATAAACAAGCAACAAGATGGTAAAAGGGAGAATGTTGATTCGTATATAAAGCACAGAAGGTGCCGTGTGGATGCACAGATGTTGAATGTGTTGACGGTCAAGTGTACAGCAGTGTGACGGTTGTTGAAGGGCAGAATACTGACAGCCTCAATGTTAAGAACCCTTATCTCCTGAGGTCCTCCAACTCTCAGTAACGGCCTTCGCTGCTGTTTTGTGAATCACCATCACTCAAAGCGCTTTACGACACGTCAGCATTCACCCATTCACACACATTCATGTTGAGCCAGAGGCTGCCGTACAAGGTGCCACCTGCTCATCAGTAAGGATTCACACTCCCACACACACTCACACACACCGTTGGCCATCGGGAGCAATTTGGTGTTCAGTATCAGTATCGGAGATGGAGCCAATAAATACGGTGAATACTGCAGAGTCACTTGTCCTGCGAATGAATGACAATTGTAACCTCTCCCACTAAAGACAAATGTTACTGGGGTTTGTTGTCCAGCGGGAAATGGGGCTTTATTTGTTTCGCTGTTGTTAACAATGATTTTGTTAGCCTGGAATCCTCCTAACAGGTAGTGAGAAACTTGGCAATGCAAAAACTATTAGGCTTCACCCTGCTGTTGCTGCCTAATTATCAGCTCACACCTTTCTGATCGCTTGTGTTAAGATTAAACGTGCACACACTTCACACCACGAGATAGCCTCCGCTTTGGATTTCCTCTACAGTTTTTAGGATGGAGGAATCTGCTGTAAATCAGCCTGATAATACTCTAATGTGCCTACGAGCACAGTTCTTCTGTAGGCAACAGAGAAAACGACCATACCTTGTCCACACAAGTAGAAACACATAGGTCCTAATTACTAAGACTTACAGGTACAGCAGGTATACAATGAACACGGTTTTCCAGAGACTGTTCAATTAAGAAAAAGTTTTCCTGCACAATTGGATTTTGGACTTTTCTCTAGTTTTGATCTAATTGGGCCTGTTTTCTATCCGCACCTCAGCCTGCTTGTTAGAGTTCAATCTGTGCCCTCCGTTGGACGTTCTCCTCTCCCTTCCCTCTCAGTTATCTCGCTCCACTGGTTGAGCTTTGATCAGGGTTCTAGATAAATTGCATCTCTCTGTGAGCCTGAAACGATGCTTAATAGCTTCGAATGGCCGCTGCTCTCCTGGAAAACATTGCGGCGCTGCCTCTCGTTTTTGCTAACAACGCATGGCTGCGCTGAAGCGAGGACTAGGAAGAAAATCACAGGGGATCGTTTAACATGCCCAAGCAAATAACAGTGCGAGTCACAACAATTTCCTTCGCTCTGATGCAGATACAAATGTGATCTGAGAAAACGTTAGCGCGGATGAAGCGAGAGCTTGGAGCATACGCTCTTGTCTAGCCGGGGGTAGGATCCACCTGTGGCTCCACTTTAGCCGCTAATATTGCACGACTTTGTCGGAGACTTTTCCTGGACAGAATCACATAGTGTTTGAGAGAGTGATGGAAAACATATATTTCTGTGTATTCAAGGGTGAGACATTTTAATAATCCCAATGTGTTTCAGGACACGACCGTGGGACAGAACGAAAAACTTATGTTGACACAAACGTTTTTCTACACGATTGTCTTATTGTGCTGCAGCAATCGCAGTATATCTTAAGAAATGATTAGATAATGGTATACTGAGGTAGATATTTCACACCTTTGGCTTATATGAAAGTATGACGAGGTACAATTTGAAGTAGATGGTACAGTACAATTTCAACCTATAAGACTCTTATCACAACAAACCGATTTAAACTTACAATCATTGAAACTTTATCTAGGTTTGTTCCTCTATTGCAGTTTGAATATTTATAAAAGAAAAGTACCGACATCTTAAAGAAAACATGCCATAGATGTCACCGAGGGTACAGTATAAGTACGTGCACAGCATACAGTGTTGTATGTGTGCATGTACCACATCAAAGCTTGCCACCGTACGTCACCTCCCATCACCTGCTGCCCTACCCCTCAGACAGCGGCCGGACTACCAGTCTGTCCGAGTATAAAGGACGTATAAAGTCTTTAACACTATGGAAACACCGGACTGAAGGTGCACAACCTGGACAATTGTTCAATGGCTTCTTCAAGTTATGTGCTGGAGACTTTTTCTATGGAACAATAGACACATGCAGCAGTTAATGAACTGGCTCAGTGACAGCTTCACTGATGTGGTGGCAGGTGTCCAGTGAAAGAAGAACTAAATGCTGTTAATAGACATTCTGTGTTTTCTGGATCTAAGGCTTTATTTCCTGAAAACAAAGTTGGAAGCTTGAAGTGGTTTGTAAACGGATCTGCTAAAAATCCCAGTTCTTGTGTTCCCAGCTCGGTCGCATGTCTTCGTTGGCTACATGCTTGACTCTCTCTCTATGATGTTATTTCCCAACGCACATCCATAAATCAAGCGTTACCTCATAAACATCCGTTCATAAATTTACTCCACATTGAAAAAAGGCCCTCCTCATTAATTCCATCTTTTGCTCCACTTTTAGTTCTTTTTGTTTTGCAATCAAAACCATTTGCATGACATTCACATGTGAAATGTTCCACCTTCATTGTGAAAGAGGCCTTGCTCTTTTCCAATCTAATAGCTGATTGTGCCGGTAATGTGGATACTAAAAACAGGCTCTGACAGACGGGCTGATTGTTGGCGGTGATGGAGGACAGCCCTATCTAATGACATGACGCGGTGCTTGGAATCCTGAGAGAGGCGCTGACCCAGACCTCATCAACACACACTGATTAGTGAGAGGGAATGCATCGATTAGGGGAACCGTGTGATGACATGTGATTATCCACGCTTAAGTACAACCCTCCCCCCACACACACACACACACACAGCCTGTATAGACACTTACATGCATAACCACACCGCGTGTAAACAATGCAAGCATACGCACACACTATCCATTCAGATGTCAGGTCAATTTCAGCTGTCAGTGGCTCCGGGTTGGCCAATGGTTTCTATGAATACTTGTTCCCTCTGGAAAGATCAGTCCACACCACAGCCACCACCTCTACTCAGCCATTATTTCCCCTGGGAATGTGAATTGGAAATCATTGGCCATATGTCTTTCAGCCAGTCATACCAGTGAGGTTGAGCAGAAACACACCTGCTTTATGACATGTGTTAGGGTAGAAAAGACGCTACTTGGTTGGTCACAGCTTCCACCACCACAGCAGCTGATGCTTTACCAGACCGTGTTTCAAGCATCTTCAGCAGGAGGGCAAACATTGACTTGCGAGCACAATGGGGAAGATATTTTTATTGCAGGCTTGTTTACATGAGAGCACACAAAGAAAGACATTAGCTGATGCGTGATACCTTTTTGGAGAGATTTTACATATAGAAAATATAAAGCACGATCTCTAAATGTTAACTTGGTGGTTACAGAGACCTGAAAGTCCCTATTGGTGGAACCTAAAATAGGAACCTGGGCAAGGTGTTAATTCACCCCACTAATCATCATTTATTCTGCTACTAACAAATGCTAAAGAACCACATCGCTTTCAGAATAAAAACACATGGAAATGTATGAAGTCGGTTTAAAATAGTACAGATTTATTCCTCCTGATAATGCAAAACCACATTTCTAAAAACCTTGGCAGCAGTCTGGACAATGCATCACATTGTGCAAGGTCTACAGAGCCCACAGTAGAGCCCCATGTCTTTGAAACCAGACCTCTCTGATCATGCTGCCAAATATCAGATGCTAAAGCCGAACCAAGACAATATTTTTCTTTTTTAAAACCAAAATGTAAATCCTTACTTTGGACATGATGCATAAATGTAGTCTCTACAAAATGCTACTAATCCATTCCTGTTAGTTGTGATAACAACGCACATGCAACTACCAGTACATGACACTATAGTAATAATAATAAACCATCTACCTCCCCTGTTGATTTCCAGCTCGGCTTTTTGCCTTTTTGGCAATACTGGAACGATGCGTAAACTCCAAGATAAACTTTGTTCCAACCAGCAGAATCATAATTATGCGCATGCACAATCATGGGTTATACAGGGTCAGCATGTTCCCACCAAGAAGAAGCCTCAGCAGAATTATTTGGGATTTTAAGATGTTCCCCCTTTTTGTTTCATTTCATTAATTACTGACCGTTGGTTTACCAGGCTAAGGCGATAATCTCTGCCTCAGCCAGACAGAGACAGAGACAGAAGGAGGAATATTTACATATGTTTTCATGTGAATATACTCGACCTGAAAGACTTAAGGAGAACATCAAATCAGCCGATACTTTGCCAAGCACTGTGACAGTGTTCTGCAATGTAAACCAGAAGACAGATTTGTGTCAAAGAGCACTATTCATACACTGGAGGCCTGTGCAAAACCAACTCTCATTACTTATTTTGAAGGCAGATTTTGGTTACTTGACTCAGGCATATAAACATAGACGATAATATTAGACCCATATGTGACTGTCAGCTATTAATGGTATTTTAATGTATGACATTTATGAATTTGTGGCCCCAATGTCAGTTTCTCTGCTGCAGTGTTTTTCTTACTTAAACTTTTTGAGTCTCCTTGCTTTTGCGTATTTGAAGAGGAACGATGATCCGTCACATTACGACAGATAATCGTTCCTCTTCAGATACTCAATGATAAATGGCCTGAACAATTATTTTCTATTTTGATGTTAAAGTATTGGAAAACTTGTGGGAGCTTCAGAGGAACGTCCCAAACACTGGACGCTGCAGGTCGCATGGCAGCTGAAGAACAAACGTTTACTGTTTGTGTCGCTGAACTTCTTTGCATTTTGTTTTCACATGTGTTTTGAAAATCCACATTTCTATGGAAGAAGCAAAGTGAATATCCATGCAGTGTATCAGCCTCCAACATGTACTTATGTGGCCGCAGATGACAGAGTATAACATGTTCATGCATTTCATCGCTGTGCCAATGCCTTTGCTATGAATGTCATTACCCAGCTGGCGCTTCTGCATATCGTGCTCACCGAGGATAAGTACTCCTTGCAGCACCGAGAGCAGAGGTGGGTGGCGTGTATCAGCCTGTTTGATGGACAACACAATGAATAGAGTGGAGGATGTGATGAAGAGAAAGAGAGAGAGAAGGAGAAGTGAGTGGAGAAACCCACACACGCACATTCACAGAAGAAAAGGAGAAACTCAAGTTTTAGGTGGGAAGAAAAATCAATAAACGGGGCAACGAAAAAATGAAGTAGCTTCCCAGAAAATTCTATTTCTTCTTTTTATTCCTCAGACAATAGCTCTTTGTTGAAGATGATGAAATTGCATTTTGAGCAATTTTGAAACAAAGCAATGTCTCGCACTAGAAGTGGATCATTCATTTTTTTGGATAGTGATCACTCAACATCTGACAGCACTGACGGAACCAAATACAGCCTAGAAACACAGAAAGGTCTCATGTGTGAACCCTCTGATGGAGGTCAACACAGTCATGATTAAGTTCAGCCTCCTGAAACCCAGCACTGCATTTCTGTCCTCTGTGGGGACCTGTATTTCTAACACCATGCATGCAGTTTGTTTGAGTCCTGGTGTACTGTGAAAAGCACATCCTGAGCTTTTCTACTGACGTGACACACAGAGCACATCTGTCTTCTAAAAAAGGGGGGAGTTGCAGCAAAGACGTTTTATGGCAGTAAAGTGATCACATTTATATTCTTCTTTTAAATTGTCTATTGTTCTTTTGTATTCATGAGGGTCTTAACTAGATTCTATATAAAAAAATGTATAGTGTGTGTTCATTTTAAACCACAGTGGGACTTTTCTCTTGTCATTTTCAACCATTTTTCATAGGAAACACAACTGACTGAGGCAGAATCGATTTTGTTGATAATTATTGAGGCTGTCAGGAGATAAGGAGGAGGAGAGGCTGGCAGTAGAGGTTTTAAAATGTGTTTTATATTGCATTAAAATAATATTTAATATTATATTATTACCAAATCAGGCCTTGTAATGCAGGGGAAAAGATTGATATATTCTACAAGGGAATGTTCTATAAGATATATAAATCATTTTATTGAAAATAAATATTTGTGGTATGTTTCTTACATCCCAATTACTTTAATTATGTAAAAAAAACAAATGAATATATATATATATTAAAACCTCTTTTCTTCGAGGTCTCAGGAGGGAAACTACCTCTCAAGAAAACTGCTGACATCACACATAAGATGCTCTGTAAAATGAAAATAAACTTTACATAAGGGTTTTATTAAGCTCCTGTCAATCTTAGTGTAAGAGACTAAAATGTGCAGAGAAGTTATTTGTCTGGGTTCATTGACTAAATCCAAATTAAGACTGAAGTAAGCCAGATTTGTGGAACTAATTAAGTAACAAAGTTTGTGTCAGAGAAAAAATATTTTGACATTACGGTGCAACGGAAAAAAAACAATTCTTTACCACTTTTGAGGAGGAAAAAGTCAGAGTTGGTTTGACCTTCAGCTGCACTGTGAATACAGCACACGAGGAAAGACGGATCATCATCATCATCATCATCATCATCATCGTCATCGTCACTTCACACAAGTCAAAGCTTCTTCGTCTGGACTTTGGGCTTCGTACAAACAGATTTCGTAGTTTTTAAATTAACTTAGGCACGGAAAGTTAAACAGTTCCACCAGCTTTTTACGATTTAAATTGGCAGTTCCACTCAGAATTTGACAGTCAATTCAATCCTCCGAAGGATCCTGGTGTTTCCTGCTTTTCCTTCGGGTCGCGCAGACATCAAACTGTGTAGAAGGGGGGGAGAATATTTACAGCATGATGTGTTTGTGCTGTTCCTACAAGCCTTGTTTATACCTGCAGAGATGCAGCTACTCGCTGAGGAATCTGCCTCCGTTTTGACACCATTTTCTGAGGTAGAGGGCCTAGTAGAGTGTGTCAGGTCTTAACCTGTCTGTCTCGCTCTCTCCAGCTGCCTGAGATGTGTCCTCACAGCTCAAGCACTTCCTCTTTTCTCTGTTTTATCTCACAGTCACAGGAGGAACAACAGGGATACATTTGTGATATATATACACAGCCATAAACGTATGCTGACACAGTCTGTCACATGTACACACACACACACACACACAGATCAGGGCTGCATGTGTTCTGACATTACATCATACTGTAAATGTTGACAGCTATTAGCTCGCCAGTGGCGGCCTGACCCCGTGTCGAGATGGCTGTGTGGTAGCGTGTGTGTGAGCAGACACAGATGAGACTGATAGGAGATGGATTTAACAAGGCAGCACAAAACAAATACCAAAACAAACTGTTTTTGTCAGTTCATTATTCACAAGGTTAAGGAGGCTGCTCCTCCAAATTCCATCAGTGATGCCGGATGAATGTTAAGGATACGGAGTCGGAGAGACGCTGCTCTGGAAGTGGACAGCCGCCGTCGTAATGAGTTCTCGAGGGTCCTCCGCTGAAGAAGTCAGCTGTCAGAGTGTGGACGGAGATAGATGGGGGACGTTTGCTGCATTATGCTAAAGTACATCATGTTGGTGTGAAACGTGCCGTAAAGGGAAAAGATCAGGAGCAGAAAGCTGCGAATCAAACTTAGCCAAGAATCAGACCAAAGATCTGCATTTTTGGTCTCTGGCGATGGATGAAACATTGCACGATTAAAACGTCCGGGAGCTTTTACTGCAGTGCGTGCAACAATTTCACATAATTATATTATAACAGTCGTGTGTTTTGTCAGAGGTTTTTCAAAGTGGGAGATGGGAAACAGTTCAAAATGATTAGTTATTGACTAATAACTAACTATAACTAATGATTAGTTATCAAAAGAAGATCACGTGGAAATGTGTTAGTTCAGAGATACAGAGGATTTGGAGAATTTTACTATTGTTCCCACTTTTGCAGAGTCAGAAACTAAGAAATGCTTTAGGACTGACTCCGTTATGTATTTGCTGTAGTCTGAGTCAGACATAAGTTAAGAGGAGGCTGAATCAAAGCAGGCAAAGCGAGGTGGGTCTTTACATTTGTTGGACCTGGACCAGAGCAGCAGATAAAAGTCATCTTTGATTGACAGGCGCTGTTGTGAGCACGACCTGTGACATGCAGGCAACATATGGAGTTGTCCTGTCACTAATGTGATGTGGAGATAATCCATTTAAGGCTTCAAAAACGAGCCAGATTTCAAAATAAATCTTTATTTCACTGGTAACCAATGAGCCAGAACAGGACTGATGCGTCGTCTTCTCTTTGTTCCATTTCAAAGTCTGGCAGCTGCAGTTTGAAAACGCTTGGAGAAAATAATGGGTCAACAGCACAGAGGAATTACAGTAATGGAGCGGAGAGGTGATAGAAGTATAGATACCTGTTTCCAGCTCCTGATGAGATAAAACGCCTTCAATTTGGCTTTGATTCTAAGCTGATAAAAGCTGATCAAAAAAACCTTCAGAATCGTACCCGGACTTGTCACTTCTGATTGGCCGGGGCAAAATCATTCATCTGGAGTCATCTAAAAACTGACAGCTGAATGTGTAGCGTTGGCTGCAGAGAGCCGGTCCGACTGCAAAGCTCCCGGCCGCCTCTCAGTGTCGGTTAGATGTCTGAGAGGCAAACGCCGCTCCAGACTCCGTCCTCTCACTGTCTAATTAGGCTGTAATTATGAAATGCATTGGCTGTAATTGAAAGTGTCAACTCCTTTTTTTATTTATTTTTTTAAAATATGAATACAATCCCTGTTCCGAACGCTTATGAGCGACACTCTTTTTGAGCCTCTTCTGAACGTGATGACTGGAAATGCACCAAATGTGTGTCGATGGCGCCGCGAAAAGGCACGCGGCTTTTGATGTGCCTGACCTTTGGATCGCTGGTTGTGAGCAACAAACAAATACACACAAGCAGCATCATAGTACACTCACACATCTAGACTGCCAGAAGATGATTTATGGCCCGGGGGCTGCCTCCTGTAAAATATGTAACGAATTTCACTGAAAGCAATGTGTTGGCCCAGCAGCCAAGCACAGTCGTGTGTGTGTGGCAGCTCACACACACACGACTGTGTAATGAGGAGTGAAAGCTGATAAGAAGGTGCAATATCGGAGAGTCCTTTTCTCAGTGAAAGGGAGAACGAGAGAAAGATTGGAAATATGACAGCTCATCGGAAAAAAATCTAAACATTTTGTATAATTTGTTTACGCCTCTGGTTAGCTCCGGCACAGTCTTCCTCGCTCTTCGGTGTCGAGGCTCAAATGCATCACAATAGTTTGAGGTTCAGAGTTTTATTAGTTCCACAAGCTCTCGGAAAAAATGGTTTGTGCTTTTGATCCAAAAATGAACCATATGAGCATTTTCTGATCCCCTCCCTACACAAAGTTAGGGAATTTGTTTTAAACCACTTCACTGTTTGAACCCTAGCATAATGATATGAGTCATAATATCCATTTTACACACATATATATATATAAATACATATATTAAACACATACAATTTGAACAGGAGTTCTCATAGAGAGAAAGGATGTGGATCTGAAATCAAAGTTTGATGTGAGGAGAGATGAGAGGGAGGTGAAAGTGAAATGGATGGACAGGGTGTGTGTGTGTGTGCTGACATTACACCTGGCCCTGCATGTTGCAGTGCAGCAAGAGCCTAATGGGAAAGGAGAGGAGGGAAGAAAGGGAGGAAAGAGAGAGGGACGGCGGCAAATGAGGTGAAAAAACCTAGGTGAAAAAAGCCCAAAAATAACTGCTGTGGAGAGGCTGTGGAGTTTAATGTACTCTGTAGCCTCCGAGGAGAGACAGTCTGGAACAAGAGGACAGGGGCAGAGGAAGGTCGAGAAGAGGTGCGCAGAAAAACAGCAGCGACACAAAGAGAGAAGAGGCTGAGGACTTTGATTGACTATTAGTGCCGCGAAGAGACTCTTCAGAGAGGCGAGAGGCACAGACTATGTGGGCTATTTGTTGCTGAGACAGAGGGAGAGAGGGCTCCATTTACCTGTCAAACACACACACACACACACACGTATTTTCACAAGTGTGTGCACTCGTACACACTGAGGGTCACAGAAGCAGATAGACTCTCAGTCACAATATACTCCAGGAGTGTTTGCAGAAACTTTATTTTTTTTCGTCAAAGCAGTAAAAAAACACTTTCACTTCACACTCCATGACCAATACCAATAATTACCAATTAGCAATATTTATAAAAGTACTCACTTTACAGATACGGCGTAGTATTGTCTGTCCGAGCTCCTCCGTGCCACACTGGCGAGCTAATGGCGCCGCGTTGAGAGCCATGTGGAGGCAACACCTCTGCTCTGAACCTGGAAAAAATAAATAAATGTAACGCTACTTTCACGAGAGAAAATCTGGTCAACTGGGGCCCGTTTCACAAAGAAATGTGCGAGCACGGCGTGGACCACGTGCAGACTCTTATAATTCCACATTGTCTCCAATAATATAATGCAAATATTGGCTTTATGAGTTGTGTTCCCATTGGATACTGCTTGTCTCCCATCTCAACTACATGCACATCTTATTTTAGGCTACAAGTAAACCCTAACGCGCTGCAGGATCCCGGGCGGCTCACAGCGTCTCCGAGGGGCCGGTTGTCCGTCATTGAAATGTGTCTGTGACAGACAAACTGTGGCAATCCTCTTACAGCGCGCTGTAGCCATTACACAGAGATTAAAAATGATGTCTGTTTGCTTGCAAATTACAAACACGTCAACAAACCCACAAGGCCCTCGCGTGCTCGTGAAGACAGTTTTTTTCTGGTTTCGATTTGTGCAGCGTGTCAACATTAACGAGACAGGGAATCATTTCATGTTCCAAATTGCAGCTTGCGTTTTAGCAGTTTTTTTGGGAACCGGCCCCCTGTTTTGAATCTTGGCCGGTTATTTTAGTAGGTAAATGTCACCTGTGGGTAATAATTCTACATTCACACAATCACACACACGTTGGTGCAACAAACAACACTGTTACTGATATAAAAATGCTGTAAAAAATGCTGTAAAAATGCTGTAAAAATGCTGTAAAAATGCTGTAAAAACTGAAATATGACGTGAAATGCAGTTATTACAATAGTCAAAGTGGCTCAACTCACCAGTGAGCTGCAGTTTCTTCAGACTACTTCTCATGCTCATCTCTTCAATGGTAGCTTAGCTGCTCTGCCGTCAAACTTTTGTGAATGTATCTGAAATATGCTGTTTGGTTAATCATCCAAATAATCTATTTATCAAGATCCATACCATGGCCACAAAATATGCTCATTTCTGATTGGCTGGCAGGAGTCATCGTCATGTAAGGGGACACCTCGAACAAAAATCCCGGTTAACAGACGAAGTGTGTAAGGCAAACTGCATGTAACCATAGCAACAGCTCTGTCACATACATAAAAGTGTGTTAAAAATGGATCTGAAAAAAAAAAAAAGAAGAAATCTAAAAAAACATTATTATAAAACAGTATACAAATCCAACGTGATATGATAAGAAATGAATTGAGTCAGAAAGGATGTGAAGAGTTTTAGAGAGTCAGACAAAGGTGTCATGTGACGCGTAAAGAGCGAGAAACCGTCTGTGACCCGTGTGTGAGTTCAGAATTTCACTTCACAAACGGAGTTATTTTAACCCACACAACAGTGTTTTTCTGTGCACGCAAAGAAATTAGAAGAAGTTGTCTCGATGTTATTAAATGTACAGTGTCAAACACACACACACACACACACACACAACACACACACTTGTGAAATAAATGAATGAATTTGGCACCTCTCCACTTTTTCTCCCTGATAATCAGTTTCTGACTTTAATGACGCGCGACATCTACCTAGCAACAGCGCTGTTTTTCATCTCGTTATCTCAGTATACGACAACACGACACGCATTACTGCTCGCCGTGGAACACGCAGCGCAGTGACACGAAGGTACACAGCTACAGCTAAACACACCCACGGCAGACTTTTTTACGTCTCAGGGTGCAGAAGCTACATTTACTCAAGTGAAGGGTGCTGAGCTGAGACGGCGGAAGGAGTGCAGCCCTGAGGGAAATACACCGCTGGCTTCCCTTCCAGACTGCAGCCGTGATTAATGTTTGTGTGTGTTGAGCTGCTGTGTGATCATCGCAGTCGAGGATGCGTGTGTGTGTGTGTGTGTGTGGGTGACTCACATGTGATCCTTGAGTTTTTCAGGGAACTAAACAGCTAAAGCGGCTGAAAGGCTTGTTGGTGGGAGAAAAAGAGGCGTGTATTTTTTTCAGCTGCATCCATCATTCAGCCGTGACGCTCCGTTTCCTTTCCTCTCGCCCTGCGCCACTTCCTGCTCACTCGTGTCCCTGAGTTCATCTCCCCCCCCCCCCCCCCCATGTTGCCCACTCTCATTGATTCAAGCTTTAAACTTTCTCTCTCACTCACTCCCGACTTCACCTCCCGGGTTTCTCTACAAACCCACTGACTCTGTACCTGTCGATTCGTTCTGCAGGAGGGCTATTGTATATTATTGTTCATATTGTAAGGTGCTGGAGGGGGGGGGGGGGGGGGGTCGTGAGGTCAGGGTTGCTTGTTGTCATGTGGCCAGTTCATTATCAGCGCGTCTCACCTTCTGTCTGCTTTTTAGCCACAAATGCTTTGAGGACGAGTGGTTTGTGAGCCGCTGTTGCTACGCGACTAAAACCTCCAGAAACTTGAACATCATCTTCCAATCTTCAACTTTTGACTCTCTCGCTCCTTTTAATGGACTGAACTGAAGAGCCAAGGAGGGCAAATTGCGTTTGACACGAACACATGTTCATCTCCTGGAGCTCGTACCTGAAGTGTGTGAGCTGTGTACTTTACGCTTATTGTTGACGGGAGTAAATGTTTCTTCCAAGTGTCTTGGATTCAGCAACACTTATAATTGTTGATCTCCGCAGTTGTAGATTAGGCAGCAGGTGGTGAATGTAAAACATGAAACACCGTGCAGAAGTGTTGTTGTGGTTACAGCTGTTGCTGTGTGACTGAATGACCAGGTGCAAGACCAACACAGTTTCAGCCCAATTCGTCCTCTTCATTTTCAACTACCTGCAAATATTTAGATCATAATGTCGCCGCAGGAAACACAACGTTAAGTTGCATGAGGGGGAACAAAAAGCTAACTGGGTCTGCTTCAACTGACTCCTCCTGGTATTTTATTATTTTTATCCAAATCTGCAAAAAAAATTATATAATAAAATAATATATCATAAAAAATTAATTATAATTATTTGATTTGCAGCCTCATCTGTTGCCAGGTCTCTGCCTTAAGAGCCAGATATTCATCAAAGAGCAGATTCTGGACAGTGTTCAAATTAAGTCAAAGTGCTGGACATCGAGGTTAGATATGGCTCGAATATCGGAGGAAGGTTCTCAGAAGTAAAGCCACACAAAGTGCGTGTGTGTGTGTGTGTGTGTGTGTGTGTTGATGATCCTCAACATTTCATAGAATGTGCATTAACTCTTAAAAGTAGATTCCATGTGGTGGGTAGAAGGGAAGATAAAAATGCTGCTTTTTTAGGGATCATGATCAAAATTGAGGACTTTGGTGTCTCCTGAAATTTGACTATTTCCGCCTGCGATGACGTGCGTGGTGTGCGTCACGTGTAACGCTGCTCACGTAGAAAACAATGTTGGTTCCCTTTAACCACGACAGCGAAGTTTTCCTACATTATAATCATGACAATCATCTTTCCCTGACTTAAACACGCCCGAATCTCCTGCTGTTTTCTTCTTCAAGTTGACCTGAATGAGCAGCTTTTTTACAAGATATTGACATATTTCATCCTAATGATCAGTTTGACTGAGATCACAACTTGTTTATCGTCATAATTTAGTGGCAGGACTCAAAAACACCTTCGGTAGCGCCGAGTGGAAAACATACATTTCTTCGGAGCATGCAACTAAAATGATGAGGTTTCAAGTCTTTAATCAATGGTACCCGTCAGAACGAGCTCGCAGCGCAGTGCTTGTCATTTTCACATTTCACACTGTGCTGGAGATAAATAACGGGCTTATGTGGTCTTGTCAAATTAGTCGGTCTTTTTTAAAACAGGTCATCCATTTACACAATTACAGTACAGTCTGTGTGAGACAATCGCTTCATGCATAAAGATTTATTGAAGCTCTGTCCACATCAGGGGACAAATGAACCCATCCATAAATAAACTGCATTCAGCAGACCTCAAAGACTGAGGCGATGGATTTGAGTAGACACTGTTTGAAAAGGTTACTTTATTATGTAGAGGCATTGAACACTATAGCTGTACAACATAATGCTATATAATGCAACAACCCTGAACCAAATGATCGCTCTTCTGTGAGTTCTCTCCTTAAGATTCACTAAAGTCGCTTTTATTAGGGGGTTGCATTGCTCCACAGCGCACAGGTGCTGCTTTTAATGTGTCTTCACTTATTTATCTCAACCTCTGTTACACCTGTGCTGTTCATTATGCTTTGAGTTATTTACTTCTTGTTTTTTTTTTTGACATTTCAGCTTCTTTTATGCAGTTCACCTTTCATTAGGGTGTTGTTGCTGAGACGAGATCATGTCTGTCTCGTCCGGTTTCTTTTTCCCACCTTATATGAGGACATAAATAAACCATAAACTCAAAGCGGAGATCCCCGATTTGTCCTTCCCAAAGACTTTGAGAAAAGAAAAACAAACTTTGATGCATGTCAGCTTAACTCCAGCACATCCCTTTTCCCAGGTATCAGTTTTTATTTTTTCCTGCCGTCTGGCGGGGGCTGCTCTTGAAAATACTTCGGTGGCTGCGGTGCATGGAGTGCCGGTGAGTGAAGGAGCAGTAGGGTGTCCATTGTACTGCAGATAACAGGATCTAAAGCATCACCTCACTGGGATGAGCTACTCCTCACTTCTTTCCCCTCCTGCTGAAGAAATGATATTTGTCTCCTTTCCAGGCTGCTTCACAATAACAGTGCAGCATTTTCTTGTGGGCATCGTTCTCAGCACAGAGGTTAACTACGAGCAACAAGAGCCAGGCGTGCAAAACGTGGAGAAAACACCCGACATGTTGTACTTGTGCTTCCGTGAGAAGCTGCAGCCGGCTCTGGGGTTTGAAACATTATCAAACAAGTTCACTTCACGGCAGCTTCAGAATTGCTTCACTTTGCAGACGGTGTCCCGTCCTCAAACTACATTAAGAGATGAAAACACAACGCGTGTGTTTTGCTCAACTTACTGGTGTTGAGGCGTGATTCACAGCTTTTTAATTAGATGTCATCGTCCCGTTACAGCCGGACAAACGCGGAGTCGCGCTGCAGCGTGGCCTGTGACCAAACACCGAGGAAAGCTCCGTACTCATAATATTAAGCGGCGGATCAATTTTCTGTAATGTATGTAATGTGAAAGGGATCACTTTTAGTGACGAACCCACAGAGAATTATCCACTCTATGCAGCTTGTTAACCACTTTTAGCTCATTATTTTTGGTTTTATGACACATTGACTGCATGGTCCGCTCCCAGCGCGCTCATCAACTTCGCTTGCAGAAGCAGGAGGTCAGTGAGCTCTAATAAACCCACTGCACGCTACCTGTTCCACACTAAATGGCAGACAGGCGCTGCTACCTGGAGAAGAAAGGGAAACACTTAGCAGCTAATGAGCCACATTTGTTTTTCTCATAAATTGATGGGGACCACCCAGAGCCAAACGACATGTAAATATTGGATGAGTAATTGTTGAAAAGTTTTACTCCAAACAAATGCTAATGTGTCTGTTGGTGTGTATACAAGCAACTGTTTGCGAACACGCCATACACACTTTAGCTGCTTTGGATTTTTCTGCCCAAATTTTGCCAAAAGCGTATTAAACCAGCTTTAAAGGAATACGTTGGTAAGTATTGCTGTTCCATAAAGTTTGGGAAGTCACAAGAGAAATGAAAGCTGTTAAGTCCCAAGCAGGGGTCAGGCTCCGAGAGCGCTGGAGACCGGACCCTTAACGCAACGTCTCAGTGTCTTTCATTAGACCCCGTCCTGCCCACGTCCAGTTTGTGATGCAGTCTTTTAGTTTAAAAATCCAAAGTCTGGAAGAGTAACCCTGACAACGTCACTACGAATCTCGGGTCTTTTTTTACAAACTTGGGGAAACTCTGCCAGACCCACAGTGGATATCGTTCACACTGAAAAGCACTTCTTGTAGTGAGTAAACTGGACTTTAGGGTTCAGATAATGAGAATATAAAAAGCAAGGCTCTCACAGAGCTGCTGATCTGACTCTTTGCTGCTCTTGGAAATGTTACAGAAGATATTGTTATTAACATACTGTGGTGTGTTAGGTTAGAGTTAGGGTTAAGAAGAAAATCTCACAACTGTGAACATTCACAGATATGAAAACTATTTGTTTTCCAGGTGTGTTTGTTTGCACACAGTTGAAATAAAGAAACGTGCTCTGCTTAACCTAAAAAGTCGTAATGCCTTCAGCAGCATTTTGAAGATTTCCTCAAAATCCTGTAGAAGTAAAAAGAAAACACACACCTACACACACACACACACACACACACAACTGCTACACACTACCATCTCAATATCTTGATTAGCGCACTTACACAAGGACAAAATACAATGTCAGTAATTGTAACGGACCACCTGCCAAAGTGAGCAGGAGTTCAGCACATAGTAGAGTTGAAAGGTCGGGAGTGTGTGTGTGTGTGTGTGTGTGTGTGTGTGTCTCTCCATTCATCCTGTGTTTGCTCAAGTCATGTCGCACTCGCATCTAAGTCCTGTGAAGACAAATGAACTCAGCGTCTCCGTCTGCTCAGTCAGGCTGATGAACGAGCTGACAGATGTTGATTGATGGCTGATCACTGATCCCCTTATGGACTCATCCGTTCCCAGCATCCCGCTCTGCTGAGGTGTTTTTAATCCAAGGCTAACCTTCAGGACAATAAATCCAGTCACTACGAGTCACTTTTGTCACACGTCAAAATTGAACAATGGGAAAGATAATTCACAGAAACCAAATGACCATTTGTAATGTTTATAATCCAACAATGGATCCGATGAGTGAAGGTAAAAGGCTTGAAAGCAACATATGCGCTGCACCACTCACACTTCTCGACGAATAAGAACTTATGGCGCTTTTATCACATGCAAATGCTGCTCACGGTGACATTGAGATGAGAGAAATAGTTGCAGTAAGCGCTTCATCTTTGTAAAAGTACCGTTGGTGTTCAGAGGACAATGGAGTCATTTTTATGTCTTGCAGGTAAATGGTAAATGTTCAAACCTGCAGGATCCGGCTGCATTAATAACTTACACTTTGACTGACACTTCAACTGCTTTCACCGGTTCATGTCACTGTCAACTGATTTTTATTGTTCAACTTTGTTCATCTCTTTCATCTGACAACAACCGTCGACACTAGGCCTGTGTGCTGATGTCAAGTCACCCCAGAGCAGCTTCAGAACCAGCGCCACATCCACCCAAATGTGACAAATGTTTTACTTTAAGGAAACATTTTAGCCTCATAAGCCCTCCTTATCCCAAATAATGTGCGGCGCAGGAGGACAAGTGTAGCGTATTCAGTCTTTTTTTGCCTTTGTGCTCCAAGTCACACTGATCCCATTAAATTGATTCATATTGGGGAGCAGCTCATTGCTGCTGCTGCAGCCTCACGCTGAGCAGTCTGATGCTGCTTGTTTAGGAAAGAAACACTCAAGAATTATGCATTCGCTCGCCTTTCCCAGAGCTTCCCAGCATGCCTCGGAGTCCAACCGATGGTCTTTACGTCATGGGTGGATTTTTCTAACCCCCCCCCCCCCTCAACTTCTTTCAGCTTGAACTGACTTGCTCCTGATAATGGACAACATCATGTTGTTTTGCTAAATGTCACGGGGTATTTTTAAGCTGCTTGTTCACATCATGAGCTGACTCTGTTCACAGCCGAGTTGTATTTTCATGTGATATCTCCGATTGTGTCTGGTTGCTTTGTTCCTGCGCAGCTGCTTCGCATCCTACTTAGTTCTCTTTGATGTAGACAAACGCACCAATCAGGGACACTCTCTTCTAATTATCATCCACTCAGCGCTCAGTGTCAGGGACCTGCCCCGTCTTTCCTGGATGACACTGATGGTTGATTCAACGTGTTCTTATTCTGCATTTCTGTTTATGGCAGGCTTTCATCGCTGACGACTGGCAGACGATCTGAGGACGTCGAACTCGAGGTAATTATTTCTATTGTTGTGAGCTTTATAGAGGCACAGCACACACCTGCACTGCACAATCCTCACCGTCCTGCACACTCCGGCTCCTCCGGCCAGCTTCCACAGTTGCCAGTGACCTTGATCAAAACACATGGGGGGCCCTGCTGCTGTCAGGAAGCGGATGCTGCGGTCAGCTTGGTGACATTGGTAATGTGCTTATGAGAGTCAGTACTCATGGCCATAGCGTGACGCTTTTTTTTCACACTAATAACTTTAAAATGTTGTGACTGCTTGTACACTTATCATGCTTTAGATTTGGACGTTTTGCAAATGTCCTGCTCTGTTTCTTAATATTTTGTGTTGGGGGAGAAGGAAGTTTTATTTTTCTACAGAAGGAGAATCCCCCCCTGAACCTTTGCCCAGATAATTGACCAAGTTCTGAAATGCGTCATGCGTCACTGACGGCACAGCTCACTCAGTGCTACGAGAGACAACCTGTGGTTGTGTATTCATTAGAGTGACTCTTTAATCACAGGATTAGTATTTGCAGACCTTTGAGTTGAAATGCAGACAGTATCTCCGTCTGAATTTACACCTTTTGCAATCAGGTAAAAATGATCATCGTGGGACCAAATTAATAGAGTTTTGGACAATAATTTCAATAGTAAAATATTCTTTAGACAGATATATGCTTTAGAGCTCAGTGTGCTTGTGCATGTGTGTGTGCTTTACCTGCATTTATCTGCAAGAGTTCATTGTGAGAAAACTGATTAGAATCATAAGATCATAAGAGCGTGAACCAAATAATGACATGAACTTTGCCAGACTGACAAACTCATGGGAGCAAAATAACTGATATACTATGGTGATACACTGTATAGTACTGTATACATATATATATATATATATATATATATATATATCTTTACTGTTGCACCCAGTGTAACTGGAAAACAGCATACTTTTGCGTAATATTCATTAATTGTTATATATATTTATTTTTATTACCTACATCCATCTTGAAGGACCTCAGTCGTAGTTTAATTTGACAGCGTGTGTCTGGTGACGTGTTCCACATCAAGATTAAGCCACACCAGCGCCTCTGTGAGATCTAACATGTTCACATGCTGATTGAACTAAACACACTAAACACAAAGTGAAGCTTTGTTAATGGGAATGTCATTAGTTTTGCAGGTATTTTGTCATAAGCCACAGTGGGATTTTGAATTGATGATAAAGGAAGATGACAAGTCAGAGGATTGTGTTACAATTCATACTGCGGGGAACACGAAGGTCTCTACCAATTTTCACTACAGTCCATCCAATTAATGAGACTCCAAACCAAAATGACCAAAAATGTCAAAGTGATGGTGTTGCTGGAGGGAAAGTCAGGGGATCAGCCAAGTGATGAAATATCCTCCACTTGGGTCCAAGGATATGTGTTAGAAATGTCATAGTAATTCAGCCAATAGTTATTGAGATATTCCACTCTGCACCAAAGTGGTGGATGACCAACCCCCCCGACAACGAAACAATAAGCAGGTTGTTAACGTGAGCAGTGACAGCCGCGAAAGCTGAGCACACACATTCCTGCAGACAAATCCAATACAGAGAAAGGAAATAAAAGGACAAAGGCCATGATGGCTTTAGGTGATTGACAAGTGATCTTTTGGGAGTTAATACAGTGTTGCCAAAATAAAAGAAGCGAGAATCTCACAGATTACTACTTTAAATGTCAAAAGCAGTAATGCAAATGAGGCATAATGACCCCCTGCCCTGTCAATAATAGATATGCAGCATTTCAGAATGAGTCTTTTTATACATTGATCTCTTTAATTCTGCTCCCCCTTGAAGCGGCGGCAGCATGTGTCACTGGGACTGACAGGCCTTCTGTTGTGTCATATTCCCTGGAGCGACAGATGTGTGGATCTGCCCCAAGTGTGTCACTCCCAGTAGGCGGCTGAGCACCATTGATCTGCAGCTATTGAGCCATGATTGCTCTAATTAGTGTAGATTTGAAACACAATCCACACTGAAAAGG
>CALSCE010004105.1:526695-538118 GCA_943593645.1 Bovichtus variegatus
TATATTCATAATACTTCTAAATAAGAACAATGAGACTCATCGTGACAATTTATATATTGATTATTCTCACACTAACAAACAAGCCTGAAAATCTAACCTCTGTACAGGAAGCAGACAAGGCCCATTTATAAACACGGTAAATATTAACATTTTATTTATATATTTTACACACACACACACACACACATTACCATGTTTCCTCCTGGTGCTCCGGCTTGGCTTCATGCCTGCCACTCACCTCCGCCTCGATGCTTTTAAAGGCAGTCAGCTCCTCAAGATGAGTGACGAGTGTTGGGCGAGACGCGTTGAGACGGGAGCCTGAACATCTGACAGAGGGATGAAGGTGAGCCCATCAAAACACTGAGCTGCTGACTCAAGCTGAAAAGTTGAACACTGGGAAAACATTGCAGCAGCCAACATAAGAATACAGGAGAGAAACAAACACTTACACTGCATGAAAGGGCAGCGAACACATCAGAATGGAATGTGCTGTTGGAGGGATACACCCAATCCTGAAACTGTGTCCAAATGACTTAAATGACTTTTACGTTTCAATAATAATTATAGGCAGAGACTGCAGGTTAATTCATAAATGATATGCGTAATCTCCACACAACACTCGCTCAGTGTAAATATGTCTGAAGGCTCACTGAGTCAAGACATTGCAATGGGTTTTTTTGCCACAAAGTGTACCAAGTCTACGCTTTTCACACTCTTAGCGCCGGGGTTTTGACATGCAGCCAGTGTTGACTCCCACAGGCGACAGGCCTCCGTGGTGCTACCTGTTGACAGCAACATCAACTGCACAAGCCAGGAAAGAGCTTTTTTTTTTTTTCAGTTCAAAGCTGCAAATCGGGCTTTTAGGAAGGAACGGTGCATTCACTTTGTGTATAACTGACACATACCAAAAAGCTATGAGGAAAGGAGTCAAATGCAGAGAGGAAAATTAAGATAACACTTTTCAACACATCGCAAAACATGATGGAAACTGAAATACATTTCCTGACGTGGCACAAAAAGACAAAGGAAGCATGATTTGCGTGTGCTCTTTGTCTACCTGTTTGGTACATTGCTTTTCTGTTCTATTCAAACTCAACCATCACCTGCCGTCTCCCGTCCGAATGTACCACTTTCATTCCCATCTCCAATAATTACAAAGCCAACATTTTATTCATCCCTATTTTCCCTTTTCCATTATCTTCATCACGCAGCTGTTTTGGAAGAATTCACACTTTCCTGCGTCTTTTAGTTACACCAGGTACTCACTGTTTGTGTGAATGCATCTGCTCACTTGTTCAAGTAGCCACATTCACTTCCTGCTGAAGCGTCAGTGGCTGTTCTGTACTGCCGCCAATTCATTTGTTTTGAGATGGAAAAATACAGCTTTTATTCTCCAAGTTGTAGAATTCCAAATATATCTGTTTCATCCCTACGTCTGTGCAGAATATGTATTTCGTACAGTAGTTATCACATCATTACATTTTCTCTAATGAGTATGCATTGTGTTAGTCTAAAGTTTGAGAAGTGGCCTGTGCGTAGAGCATGACTGAGAAGGTGTGTGTGGGATAAACTCTGCATCAGGCTTTATTTTGTATTTGACCTTCGGTAACGCAGGACGGTCTCTGGAGATCTTCACACTCATAGCGAGGCTGTTAAGTGTCCGACAGTAGATGTTGTGGGTGTAGTGGGCAGCAGCCAACCTCGGTCAACAAATCCTCGGCTAAATACGGATTATTAAAGGTTAAGTTACACTCCATCTTTTTAAAAAAATGCAGCACCATTTGGTCTTCAAATCTTTGAATGAAACAATGCATTGCTCTCTAATGCACCCAGTGATCACTTGACACGTTACTGTGAAGTGTATTCCTTTGAGTCACTGCTAGAACATTTTTTTGTTAAATACTAAAAGTCTACAGCTGTGTGGGCAGCTCTGTGAAGCTGTGGCGTTTTGAGCTAAACAGCAGGTCTCATGTTCGCCATGTTCACCATCTTAGTTTATCGTCTCAGTGCAAACATTTGCCAATTACCACCAAACACAAAGTACAGCTGAGGCTGATGGGACTTTCATTAGTTGAGCAGACACTTGGGCCAAACCAAAGTATTTGACAGATTGAAAGTATTGGCCGGATGACGGCGCTAGATGAAAGGCTGAGTTGAAAGGGACCAATTGTGAAAACACTAAAACTCCTAGAATTGCATCCTGCAGAACTTTAAAAAATAACAGGTGATGATGGTTTTGTAAAAAAAACTGTCAATTTTGTGTGCATTGTAGAATGACAACATAAGAACCCTTCAAGCTTGACTCTTTTGTTGGGAAGTTTTAAAATATTATGTGAAAATAAGCTAACCATGATGACGAGATGTGAAGACATCACTTTGTCTTTTAATAGGAACGAAAGGCGTCCGCTAAGACAAGAGACGGCAGGCGATGGTCCACCACGACAGGCCTCTGGCGTCACAGGTGTCAACAACAATGTTTCACTGCAACTGACTCACTTCCACCGAGCGCGAGCACTTGAGCTGAAGTACCTGAGCTTGAGTGCACTTATTTTTGGACGCATCACGAGGGCCCATTGTCAGCGTGGGTTTGTTTTATTAGAGCATTGTTAGTCCGGCTAAAGGCCTGAAAGCTTTTGTCCCAGCTGCCCTGTTCGTATCCCAGTGAAGGAACCATGGCATCTTAATCACCATGACCCATGTCTTCTGTTTCTATACTTCTTGGTGTCTTGCCCCCCCCCCTCCCCCCTTCTCCTTTATGCTTCCCATTCACAGTCTCTGTAACCCACTCCCCTCATCCTCTATCCACCCAGTGGTCTGTTTAACCTCATGTAGGTCTTCTCCTCCGTTATCACTCTCTTCTCGCCCTAGTTTGTATCCGCATAAATCAGACACACAGTGTGCAAACTCTAGATCTGAAACAAAGCTAGAAACCAGATAAGAGTGGAGAATTTACAAGGCATCAACCCCCCCCCCCCCTCCCCTTCTACTGCACTTACCCTCTTCTCTCCAGGACTTGTAAATCCCTGCTCTCCCTCCAGGGCTGATAAGAAGTAGGATAGGAGGGGATATAAGAGGATGTACACTACACCTTTGCACTGCAGTCACTCGCGACATACAGAACACGTGGACAAGGTTAGACCCTTTTTACTAACTCCTTGTACTCAGGGAGCAAAGCATATCTTTATTTTCTCACTGTGTTTATTATTTAGAAAGAAACTAACACATCAGGCTGACGTAAGTTTTGTTATTATTTCAAATATGTTCAGCTTACTTGCAGTTTCATAGCTGCCGTATTACTGCAGATGTTTTCGTGAATGAATTAGAAACACAAATAACAAAATGCGTCTTTTTGAATGCATTGACGCAGTTCTTCTGTTTTCTATTTTGTACGTTAATACGGAAGGGGGGGGGAAATGTATACAGCATTGCATTGAAATGTTTGTAATGCAATGATGGTATGGCAGTATGGTATCGATACACAGGCAGGTATTCCTAGGTGGGCTCCAGACGGTGCGGGTTACTTCACACTGTACAACATGTTCTCAGAGTGGATTTGTCTGAGCAATTCTCTGCATACTGGGAAGCTGTTCGGCTTTTCCAAAATTAATTTTTCAACTCCAGCAGCCTGAGCTTTAAAGTAGTCATGACCACAAGAAGAGAGAAAAAGATTTTTAAAAATCGGAGCTAAGACATCAATATTTGAACCACATCTGCCCGTGCATGTTCCACTGACGTCAAAGTACACAGCACAAATATAAACAGCATGAGGAAGTATTGAGCGTGGCATGTACCACTGACCAGGACATATACTTTTAAATTTAATGTCTGCCAAGAGTTCAAAGAAACATTTGGAAGTGAGATTGCAGGTTTAGGTAAACTAGAACCAAGGAGCCACTGAGGTGAGATGAAATTGAAATAGGAAGACACCGAACAACAGATCTGTATTTGCTCTGTTTCTCCTCCCTTCTGTCCCCTGCTTTCTGTCATTGCTTCTTCCCAGCACCGCCTGCAGACACACACTGCCCTACTTTGGTACAAGTCGTATCCCTGCTCTAGAATAAGCCCCCATGAGCGCCACAGGGCAGAGGCGAGAAAAACACCGCTTGGCACTGTGTTTCGACAAGGATTGGCAGAAGATCTATTCTGTGTCACCAGTCCTGCAGGAACAATTTGGAAGGGTTTACTGTGTAAATATGCCTCCAGTCTTTCGGCGGTGCCACGCTACTTTGTAGCGTCGTACCTCGGCATGTGTAGTCCGGTCGCAGTTCAGTTCAGTTGCTCTAATGGAGAGAAAATAATTAAAGAAAGGAATATAAAATAGGAAAAGACAATAAGGAAAACAAGAAACATTTCAAAAAGGAATCGTGTTTGGAGAAGAAAAAAGAGATGGGAAGAGAAAACATTTTAAAGGAGGGAAAGACATAAATAAAATATGCACACAGGGAGTGAGAAGCCAAGGACATTCAGAATCACAAATACAGATTTGAGTTTCGAACAAGTAAAAGCCAGAGGGAAAGCCAAAGGTGTCCTCCTGTGAGAGCAGTCCTGCGGGAGAGAGGACTAAATGGAACAGAGAAAGAGGTATCTGTGATGGGCCCAGAAAATGGGAGCTTTTAGAAGAATTGTGAAAGAAAGAAGAAAAAAGAAGCACAGAGGGTCGCATAAAAAGGCCAAGAGGGAGAAGGCTACATCAGCCACAAATGCCAGTTGCCATTGAGTAAAATACCGAGAGGGAGGCAACAAGGGGAAAAGGATGGTACTGAAGAAGACGAGAAGGAGACTGAGAGGCAGGCAATTTAGATGAAAAGAGTGTTAGATTGACTGAGAAAAAAACAAAGACTGACAATGATAGGATGTTTAAAACGTAGGAATAAAGAAGGATTGATGGAGGCAAGAAGGAAAAGAAAAGCACGAGAGGGAAAATTGGTGAAGGGAGAGAGAAAAGATACAAAGAAAAAAAAGGTCAGTGAGCAACTGAGAAGCAGATTAAAATGTCAGGGAGGAGAAAGTAAGAAAAAAGGAGAGGGCCCCCCCTCTCTGAAAGACAGAAATCCAAAATCACCTTCACTCACTGTTCTAGACAGAGGGAGACGACGCTGAGGAAGACAGGCAATGAGTGGAAAAAAAGAGGAAGGAAGATTAAGATTGAGATGAGGGGAAAGACCATGAGAAAGTGTGTGAATGTTCTTGTGTGTGTTTTCATGAAACAGCCAATTTAAGGCCGGTATAAATCATCCCGGCACCATTACAGCAGATTCTCAGAGAGCAGGTCACCAAACCAATCATTCCTGCACAGCATCCCCGGAGGCACAATGGCCATCCGACACACACCAACACACATTACCTATATACAATTTCCTTGCAGGGACTGATAAATACCGCGAGTTGCTTAAGCTACTACAGACTAGTTTTACAAGCTACCAGTTACTTTGCATTTAATTGAAAGACATGAAACTGCAGCAAAGCTAAAAGCAATATAAACAAAACCCACAATATTAACAGAGAACAATCCCTAGAAATCATTTTTACTTCTTAGCCCGAAAGCAGACATTTGAGCGCTGTAAAATCTAGGGGTGGGCGATACCACAAAATCTGGATTCGATCCGATACCAAGTATTTCAGGGCCAGTATCGCCGATACCGATACCGATACCGATACTTTTTTAAATTAAAAGTGTCTTATGTACTTCCATGTAGGGGAGAGTGGCATTACATGATTTTTGAGCTGAGTGTATCATAAATAGGCAAAATCTGATTACATTTTCATGATTAACGACAGGACAGTTTTTAAAGGCAAATAAAATTATTAAAATTTATTTCAATTTTCTTCTTATTTCTTTTGCACATTATTTTATATTCATCTGCCCTAGTTTTGCCTTCTTGTTTATTGCTTCGTATGTTGAGTTTTTTCATTTAAATTAATTCTGATCTTTATATCTGGCTTTTTTTGTCTTTGTTTTATTGCCAGTGTGATTTTAATGGGCTGGATATATTTTTTAAATCAGTCTGCAAAAGTAACAGCTAATGATGAACAATTAGTTTGAAAATATAACATTGACCAATGCTGAAGGTCAGATTTGACTAACGTTAATTGCACTACTATATACTGTACCTGGATATTCCTTGCCTCTTCGAAATGACTCACTCAGTGAGCTCTGTCTCAATGGAGCTCTGTCTGCAGCAGTTCCCTCTTCCTTTCTTTTCTCTTGCAGCTCATTGTACTCTTTATCGTGGCTTTTCATGTGCTTAAACAGATTGGTGGTGTTGCCACAGTAGCGAATTGCCTTCTTACAGACGTCGCAGTTCGCTAAGTTTTCGTTTACCGTTGTGAAATAGCTCCACACAACGCTCCTCTTTCTCTCTGCCATCACTGCACGTGTCGCTGGAACTTGATGCTACCTCAGTCTGGTACCCGGACGGTTCAGGGAAGGTGCGCGCTGCGCGCTGCGCGCGTGAGGACACAGCAGTGGAGAGAGTAGAAAAAGAGCGCATGCGCTTGTGTTCGTCTGCACACAGTTTCGTTTTTGGTGAAATTGAGGAGTTGAGGAGAGAAAACATAACTGAAACTGATCCTAGGGGAGTATCGATCCTATAGGCTCTAGTATCGATATTTGGAAACGTGGCACAATATCGGAAGTATCGATATTTTGGGATCGATCCGCCCACCCCTAGTAAAATCCAATCATAGATCACAAGTGTCCCCCACCATGATGTCCAAAGCGTCACGCCACATGTTGAACATGTCTACACAGCTGTTTCTCTGGCTGGGCTTCGCTCGTGAGAGAATCATGTGACCTTGTGAAAATCCATCTGGTCAGCTTCATGCAATGTGTTTGTGCACGGACAGCCAGAGTCAGAGGTCAGCGTAGAAGCTGCAATTATTCATCTGTTATAGTTGTATCTGAACCGGTCGAGGTACCAAACAAACTGCTGAAACAGAGAGAAGATGGGTCCTCGATCACCACATGGGCAGGAACACATCCCTGAATGAAGGAAAGTTGCCTTGCGACTGCTGGATGTGTAAATAAGAAAACTCTTCGCTAACAAGTTCGCTACATATCAAGTGAAAAGGTCCATGGTTGTCAGGATCAGAGGCCCCAATTTTAACGATTTGAAACACAGATTTGTGGTGATCTCTCCCTCCCACGTAAAGATTTAACTCGGATGTCTATTTTTACCACTAACTCATTCGAAAATAACGCCGGATTACTGCAGAGGAGTATCCATGAGAGTGTTACGCTTTTAGCTGATGCAGTTCAGCCTGGAGAACGTGGTGGAAAGTGTGAGTTCTTCTCCGTCTTTGGTGTCTGTTTGACTGCGTGGATGGTTGAATGGGGTAAAGGTGGACATGGACCAAAGACACCTGAAAGGGGCATTACCATTAACATCAATGTCACAGTTCAATCAGTGAATAGCTATTGTACCACCTTCCATACATCATTTTAACTGGGTCAGTATTTCATTTCACAACCAGCCCTCAGCGTGCTCAAGTCTTTGTGGTAGGAATGACGACCAACGTGAACCAACACCTTGATTACGAGCAACGTGGATTTAATCGAAGGCAGCAGGTTTAAGAGCTGACAGCTTTCCACATCAGATTTACTGCAATTATAGTCATAACTGTTGGCGACGGAGGCCAAATACAGCTGCCAACAGCCCGTCATTCACTTTCAACAGCTTTTCCGTTCCACCGTTATGAACACTATTGTAACACATTGTACAATAATAGCTCAGACATTTGCATATTTCACCATCTGTCACGGTGACTTTTCAGTCAAGGTAACTCATACTTCAGGGTGTACGACAGGTTGCGAGCACTTGTTTGGTTTCATTTTTCACCTGCGTGTCTCTGTGTGGCTGACCTGTATGATGCTGTACATTCACGAGGGCTCTTACACGAGAAAAGACTTCAGTGCAACAAACTATTTTCTTTAATCTGTCAAACAAAAATGTATCAGGAGAGATATTTAGTCAAATACTTGTGAGGTTTGATTGAACTGTTACTTTTTTAGAATTACGCAGTTTGACGTTAGACTGTTATTAAACTTATTTGTTCCTAAAAGTGCAAGTTCTCAGTTGGAAATGTACATGTTTTTACAAACGTTTCAGGTGCGGTTTGAATTTGAATTATTGCACATATAAACTTAGCAGATGTCTTATAGTTTTCTGTTTCTTTGTCTCCTCACTCCTTCGGTTTGCGAGCGTGCTCCCTGCTTCTCACTTTCTCAAGGGCAGCTAACACGGGGCCTGGCCGCCATGCTGGGTATCCCCACTTGCATTTAGAGACAAACGTGTTGCACTCCGAAGCTTTTCACACTTTACCACTTTGTCCAAGGTGAGAGAGGAAGAGAAAAGTTGAGAATTGAAGGAGGGCAATAACTGAAACGACATTTCCACAGTTGTTATCGGGTGAAAACCGCGTTTCTCCAAAATGTCTTCTGTCGAGAAAAGATCTCCTCAGACCAGATGAACGTGTTGAGTTAAAACTATAAACCGTCGCCATCATCTCCCAGCTAATCTGTATGAGCATCCTCAGTGACACTGCAGAGCAGACAGCAAGCGGACAGCGACCTGAGACTGCACCCACCTGTCACTCATAGCGGCCATACCCCTGATTATGCATAACTTTAAATGGAATTGTAATTTAAAACAGGTGAGTTGTATAAAAATTCACCCCGAGTACAGTTGTCATAAGGAGGGAAAAAAGCTACCGAGACCAAAACTGTTTCCTGCACCAGGCTGAACGTCAAGCTGGGCATTATACAAGTGACGTGTCTGCATAATGTTCTGCATGTTCAGACAAGGCTTTAGGTTTCAAACCAGGATCCTTCAGTTCGTTTTAGGTTAGTTACCTGATCAGACTGACTTAGGGCTTTACCAACAATTTGTTATGTGGCCACAATATTATCTGAGATAAATGCCAAAAGATTTTTAATTTTCTACTTGGCTTTCTATCAGCTGTAATCACAGAAGTGCTAAAAGGATTTCAGAGAATCAGGGCCGAGCATAAAAACAACCACAACGGTAAGGTTGTTTGGAGGAATTGTACTGCATCTCATATGCAGAAAACCTCATGCTGATTAATAACATAATGAACTGTTCATGTGCGCTTCTTTGAGAGCCAACATGAAACACATTTCTGTTGAGTTTCACGAATATTTTTTCTTTGCTCTGAGCATTATATCAGTGTCAAAGATAAAGAGAAACAAACTCTCTGCTTTCTTAGATATCACGAAGTGGAAGTGAGGAAATGTGTTTTTGATGTAATGTATGTTGAATTTATTTGGGTGAATTAAAACCTTTCGTAAACAGACAACTCAAACGGCTGCACAATGATCTCTCATTTTATTTGCGTGTTTTTATGCCTTCATGTCCACAATGTGAGTTCATATTCAGGGAATGTACGCAATGGCACCAAATGTGATCCCCTGAGTGCAGGTGTGATGCAGCCTTTGTGCCACTCTGATTGTTAATGAGCCCCTCCTGGTTAGTCAGGTACGAGGCCCTGCAGCACGCTGGCTCTCAAGGACTGTCAGGAAACAGTATGCAACACCACACGTGGGCTGAGAAAAAAGTTCAAAAAATCCCTCTTGGCTAAAAACGCCTTCTGAATACATGTTTGATCAGAGAGCAGTAGCTGCACTATATTCCCCCTCTTCTCTCTCCCATCAGTTTGTGTGAGAGCTCGTTAATGACGGAGGCCCTCATTAGCAGACACTCGTGCACCGTATACAAGAAAGACCACTGTGCTTTCCAACAGCAAAATCATTTATTAAAGCCTCATTAAACCGAGGTTCAAGCCTTATCTCAAATCTGATGATTCACCCAGCCCTGCTGACTATTAGAAAATTAGGTAATCAGGTCAGGTAGTAAAATTAAACTTTAGACTTTTTCAACAAATGCACAGCAATATACATGTTCAGTAGAGCTTTTTACCAGCATTTCATGACCGTCATCTGACGCCTTTTCAATTCCATTGTTTGAGATTGCCGGGGAAGTAGATGCAAAAAAAGTTTTTTTCTGACATGCTGTGCACGCATTTCAGAAGAAACTTTGACATTTTAATAACTCCATAGAGAATATTTCCGAACACACTTAGTCCTCAGTAGGATTTCATTTGTAAGTAGAGGTCTGATCAGCTGACGGGCTTATTTGGAGCTTCTGTGGTTCATTGAAGGTGAGAGATTTGAAGCCTCAAAACCAGAGCAAGTGGAAAGCAATATCCTGAATAAGAGTCTGCCACCCTGCCTTCACTCATTTAGACAGGTTTTAAAACCAGTGTTTTTCCTGCATTCTTGGATGCATTGGAGCGTCGCCGTTCATCATGTCTCGCATTGCTTTTCATTTTCTTCAGATGAATTGTTATTGGCTGGTTTTAATTTTCTGACAGCATATCTCATAAACGCAATGGCTTTCTGTCAACTGTCAAGTCTCTGGTATAGAGGTAATGCTGCCGAAATCACACACAGTTTAGAGTGATGGCATCAAAGCCTCCACATGACACCCCTCAGTATGCATTTCAGCCCTGTGAAAACACAAAGGGTCTGACTTTAACACTTCACTGCCTTAAGGCTAAGCTCTTGGTCGAGTTATGAATATGTGGATGTGCTTGTCTATGTGCGATCATTGTTATCTGCTCCGTCTTTTTAACTCACTTGACCTTAACTATGTCCAGCTGCTGTTGAAATGGCATGGATGACCTATCAAAACTGCAACATGCCAACGAGTGGCAACCTGAACAGAGACCTAAACGTTTCTGTTTCAAATGCTGTTTTCATGCAGTTCTCAGTTTCACTCACTGTGATTGAAACTTCTTTGGAAGTGTGTGTGTGTGTGTGTGTGTGTGTGTGTGTGTGTGTGTGGTTGTGCTGGCAGGCGAGCCTTTGAAGGGTGGCTGAATGGTTGGCTGGAAAGCGACAGAGATACATGTAGATTTAATAGGCTACTGAGATGGATGGATGAACAGATGTTTAGCTCACTGCAGGGACGCACGATGGGTGGATTAATGGAGGGACAGAGAGATGGGTGTGTGATTGTTAAGTGACAGACGCATATGGTGTTGTCTTTGAGTTTATGCGTGAGTGAGAGAGACAGAGAGAGAGACAGAGAGAGAGACAGAGAGAGAGACAGAGAGAGACAGAGAGAGAGACAGAGAGAGAGACAGAGAGAGAGACAGAGAGAGACGTCAATACTGGGATCTTAACTATCCTCTGATAAATAACTTAATCAGAGTGAATTGAGTTAATGGCAGACATGAGTAGATTGTCTTTCAGCAGCCTTAACTCACTGCCAAAAACTCACATTTGCCATAAAGCTGATGACTCATAACGCTCTGGTTTTGCTGACTGGTCAGTCGAGATTGAGCCGTCGACAGTTGTAACAAGCAGTTGGCTCAAAATACAAAAATCGTTCAAAACGAGCCAA
>CALSCE010004105.1:541989-557984 GCA_943593645.1 Bovichtus variegatus
GGAGAAAGATGGAGGGAGAGAGTAAAGAATCAGGGGAGAAAGATGGAGGGAGAGAGTAAAGAATCAGAGGAGAAAGATGGAGGGAGAGAGTAAAGAACCAGGGGAGAAAGATGGAGGGAGAGAGTAAAGAACCGGGGGAAAGATGGAGGGAGAGAGTAAAGAACCGGGGGAAAGATGGAGGGAGAGAGTAAAGAACCAGAGGAAAGATGGAGGGAGAGAGTAAAGAACCGGGGGAGAAAGATGGAGGGAGAGAGTAAAGAACCAGGAGAAAGATGGAGGGAGAGAGTAAAGAACCGGAGGAAAGATGGAGGGAGAGAGTAAAGAACCGGGGGAAAGATGGAGGGAGATAGTAAAGAACCAGGGGAAAGATGGAGGGAGAGAGTAAAGAACCAGGGGAAAGATGGAGGGAGAGAGTAAAGAACCAGGGGAGAAAGATGGAGGGAGAGAGTAAAGAACCAGGGGAAAGATGGAGGGAGAGAGTAAAGAACCAGGGGAAAGATGGATCTATTGCTGTTTATTAGTCATGGCCTGTCTTCCTTGAATCTTGTCATCCAGTGTCTTGGGGAAACCAGAAGTGTTCTCCACGTCTGCCATCTCTTTCTTTACAGTCCCAAATCCATCCACTGCATTTGACATCGAACCTCAAACTCTGTCACCGCAACTCGTTTATCTTGCCCAATAATGAGACGGGGAAGGGACGCACCGTCACAGCCCAGAGCGTCAGACCTTGGAGGGAGCGTTCCCATCGGTCCCTCTTTCTTCTGTCGTCTTCACTACAACAGAAACCATCTTTCTGTCTTGTCTTTTTTCCAAGTGTATGTCATGTTCACCTTAATCAGATTTACAGTTAAACAAGAGCTGCGGAAGGGCAAAATGATGGCCAAGTTGGTTCTGGCAATTTCCATGAAAAGGTTAACCAATCAAACAGCTTTTTGCTGCATCATCCTGCATGATTACCTCTTCTCTCTCATTTGTCTTCTCTCTCTGGGAAGGTAAGTTTTACCCTTGCATCTTTCTTTTTTCTCAACCTTATTTATGGTACATCTTGTTGTATCAGCGGCTACCCAAAGCTATTTAATATCTTATTCCTCTCTATCACCTGCCATCAACCTCTTTTAGAGTATTACTCTCCTTTCCTCCTCTTTCAATGTCATTGTCTTTCTCCGAAAATAATCTTGTGCACTCGTTGTGCTTCTCTTTTTAAGTGTCATCTTTTACCGGACGTTTTTTGTCTGGAGCCATTTGATTACTTGTCTCCACCACTTGCTATGTAACGGCCTCTTTCTCTTAATATTCTTGGTCCTCTCCCGCTCTTTTTCTATTAGTTTGGCGTGACAGATATGGCCCTGGTTAGTGGAGCGTTCAGAAGTCAATCTCGATCTGCTGAAGGGAGGCCACACCCCTGGGCATTCGTAGGAAGGTGGACGAGGGGTCGTTTGTTATAGACGAAGCCGTTCAATCTCGGATGTCTTGCAAGGAGAGCACAGCTGAACCGAATCACAGTGCCGTAAAACAAAAAAAACATTCTCTGTGGCAGATATGATTTAATATTCAAAGTTAAAAAAAAACAAAAAACAGTCTTAGAATTCACAATTTGCAAATACACAAAGATTATTCCATAAGTCTATGGCTCTGTATCGATCATTGGAGTGAATTAGATGATGGACAAGGATCATAATGTCGCCATTAAATGATTACTTTTTACATTGAGGTGAACATTGCTCATGTGACTGAATAAATAAACTTCTGTAAATAAAGTGTGCGTGTGTGTGTGTGTGTGTGCTACAATCTACAGTTGTATGGTATGAAACCAACAATTAGTGAAGGCTCCTGTTTGAATCACTTTTGGAACATTTTATGTTGTTTATTGGATCGCCAACATTCGAGAGGTCACAAGCACTGAAGTGAGAGAGGGACAGTAGGTGACACGCAGCGAAGGCCCTCGGACTTGGAGGTGTTGCGGTTCCCTAACCCATGAGCCTTTAGGGCAACAGCAGTATTAATCTGTTCTGACCAAGATACATGGCTATCCAGCAATGATCCAAGCAGTGTCTAACTCCTCACCAGCTGAGTACACTCTGTGGAGTTAGGAGTTTTGCTTCTGTGGTTTTTGAAGAAAATCAAATCCAAAGTATTAACATAATTCCATTGTTGGATAGAGACATAATTGTTAAATGTATTGAAAGTGTTAGCAGCACAATAAATGATGGTTTCATCTGCATATAATGTTATCCAGATGTTCTTAATGGCAAAAGGTCATTTGTAAGGGACAATTGAATAGAGAAGTGGCCCCAGACAACCTCCAGAGACAAGGCAGCAGGTAGCTCACATTAATATGCGTCGTCAGTGTAGAGGCTGTTTGCCGCCAGTGTGAGCAAAGCCTCAGAGAGCTTCTCACATTCACATTCAAGAACCACAGCTGTATTTTAGATGGATCAATATGGCGACCACTTATGGTGTCAGTTCTTTCCTTTTAGGCTTTTAATGCAGTCTGGCAAATCAAAATATGCTGTGATGGACTCTCCTCATCTTGGTGTAGAAAAGACGTTAGCTCGTTAGCTTTTATGAAGTGGGAATCTGCCACCGATGCACACTTCCACGTGCATGGCACAGTTTGACTGGATTGTTTACACCTTTTTAATTTGGCTCATTTAGGCAGCTGGGAACACATCTATCTTGATCCCTGGTCAATCAACTGCTGTGCTCTGCCTAAGGTTTTGTTTTTGTAAGGAGATGTTAATATCCGAAAGCCAGAGGTTGCATGTGCTCGAACAAAATGAACGTCTGGGCTGATGCTTATTTTACTCATATCAACAACAGAGCACCACCTCAAGGAATATTACAGCGTTAAGGTGACCTGCTCAAGTCAAAGGGAAACGTAGATCAGTCTTCTTTTGATTCTGTTCAGCACCTGACAAAACTGCACCCCAATGACACATGTGCATTATGTGACTATTGTTTATGAAGCTTACTTGCAGTTGGGCAGTGTGAAGTAATCAGATCAAATACAGAAATGTAACAGGGCTGAAGATCGCACACATTGAAAACCAGAACCCTTTCTCTTTGACGCTGCGTCTCAATGAACAGTTTCCGTCCTGCAAGTCGTAAGTTTGCAAAAATATATAGACTTTGCTATCAAAATTCCATGGCACAGAACCCAAACTAACAAAAAGTTGCTCGGTGCATGTCAGCTCCACAACGCCGCTGTCTATCTTTTGTCTTTATTCATTGATGGGACTTAGTTGTGATTTCGATGCCTGCTAATGAGCATCATTTGAGCTGCTGTCTGCTTATCGCTCTGAGAATATTCATTACACCGGCATAAATATTCAACATTGTCCTCTATCCTAGGAACGCCTGGATTATTGATAGGCTGCTTATTGGGTTTTCTCTTTCTAGTGTGACAGCTTCATAACAGCCTTACCTGAGCTCTCTGACAGAGGGAGGAAAAAAACATCAAAGTGATTCAGTTTACTCCATGTGTGATAATGTATGCAGCAGGAAGTGGAGTCTGTGCAGAGTGTGTCCCGTCACCAAAGGTCCCGCGTCCTGTCCCCTTTACAGCCAACACACTCCCATCGACAGCCAGTGAGCCTTTCATGGCTTTGTTTCCACATGCTTTGCCTCTGTAAAATAACTCGCCCTGAACTACATCTGATTTCATTTTAGCCCTGCTTTTGGTTGTGTAATTGATCCCCCCCCGAGGAGACATTTTTGCAGCAGTATTTAGCTCGCAAAATAAATTATGAACCAGTCGAGTGAAATGCCCTTTACACAGTCTAATGATCGTTTATGAATATATGAATTACCCTTATTCACTGTCGCTATGAATGAATTGTGGAGTATTGTCCACCTGTTTGCCTCGGGGAGCGTCTTCACGCGAGCCATTTGCTCGTACTTTCAGTAGCTGGGTGACTTTGAAGATTTCATGCTAGCTGGATTAGATTTTAAACCTGTGACTTCCATCTATGATTCACTTTCAGAGCTCCAGGGCATATGAGTACGTGTGAGTGTGTGTGTGTGTGTGTGTGTGTGAGAACTGGTGTGTGCATCCATGTGTGTGTAACTAATACCTGTGTTCGCCCATGTGCATGCATGTGTGTGTAAATATTTTTCTGTGTTGATGTGAACGTAAACAAGATCATCTGTCACGCAGCTAACGCCACATTATGCAGCGCACACGAGCAGAGAATCATTGCCATAGTAATGATGGTGTTTGGTGTGATAGTTTTGTATAAGGGACGTCCTCTGAGAATTCAGACGATACACTCACCAGACTCAATACACAATCTGAGATTGCTATTTGTCCATAACACTGGAAAGCAAGTTTGTCTCTTAACATTGTAAGTATATACTATAGAAAATACATCGGACACATAAACAACAACAGAAACGCAGATTTGACAGGCGCGCACATCTTGGAGCAATAGTGTGTGACGACATCTGAAGGAATCTAACATTTTCAGATCATGCTTTGCAGGGAGGGGTGGATATAAATATACAGTAGATGGATGCTCTAATGTTCCATCATGGGGTTTACTCTCTTGGATCGTCCCAATTTCAAAGTAAAAGAGAAAATGATCCAGCTTGAGGGCTGTTTAAGAGTACCCTCCTCGACACTAGAGAGCAGCTCAAACATATGTGGCTTTACTGAGCGTGTTCACAATTTCTTCCCAGTTTTGACGAGCTGAGAAGAATAAACTTGGCTTTGTTTTCATCGTAATGAAGGCATATGATATCCAAGGCAACTGTTTTTATCTCAGTTTTTGAAAAACAACGCATTTCAATGGCACTGAAGCATAGAGCAAATGTTCAGTGAGATACGTTTATTGTTGGTTGCCATTCGCTTTATTGTTGAAAATGGTAAGATAAAGAAAAAATAATGGCAACTTTATTGTTAAAGTGCCACCCCAGGAAACCACAGGGAAAGCACATTTATAATTTAAATATGAGAAGCAATCAATACTCTCTCACAGAATATTGCACACTTAACAGATTGGATTCTATTCACTGTAACATGCAGCCAGATTTAGTGGAAACGTAACTGATTATGAATGATGCAGATGCGTAGACAGTGTTAAAGGTGGTCTGTGATGCTGTTTTTATTTGGAATGCAGTTGCAACATGTTTGAGTCTAGTTGGAGTTACAGAAATGAAATGACTGACACTTTTGTAGCAGCTCTTTGAAATTCTCACGCCGACGATCACCAGCCATAACAAACACTCACATATGGTTGTGGTTGTGCTGGATTTCAACTAAAAGGCTCAAGTATTTGAAAAAAAACCAAGACGAGAGTTGGGAGAAACGTGTGTGAATTGTAAGAAAACGACATCGCCAGAGTCCTTGGCCAGTTTGTCACATTGTGCCGCCTACTCAACCCTCAGCAGTGATATTTCCAGTAATCAGATGTGTAGTGAAAAACTTCCCCCAGTGTTCTGACAATTCAACGGCTGGTTTATACAGAGAAACCGCACCTGAGGCAATCCATGCTGCAGCCCCTCAGCCGGCCTCTTCTACACTATAAACTCGCGACCTACGCACACTCCCATGCACACGTCCTTGACCTCTTGACGCAAAGAAATTTACATACAAATCCACAAATACACATGGCATTTTATTGCAAAAAACACACACTGACATATGCAAAATAGACATAATCAAGCACAAATCCTGCATAATCTGTTGTCCTCCTATTATGCATATTCATGCATATTCAGAAATGCAGTTATGTAGGGATATTCCCTTTTTAAAAAAAAATAATAAATACATTTATTTATTAAAAAAATATATATATATATCTACATATGTGTAGCTATTAAACAATAACAATCATTTTGCAAAGATGACCAACTTGATGAAATGACTCTGAACCCAGTAAGTCTTGTGTAGAATATTTCTTTTAGGATATATATAGGACAGATAATTCCCAAGTCTCATGAATAATGATACAATTGGCTTGTAAACAAGCGGAATAACATTTGACAGGATGAAAAAAATATTCAAAGCCTAAGTATTAATTTGGGGCGGTTGTCATTGGAGGTCCTGAATTCAACGCAGTTAAGTTAAGCTAACTGCAGATACTGCAGCTAGAATTACTGGGTGTAGTTTACATTTTTGGTACCATTAACTAAAACACTGCACAAAATAAAATCACTACATTTGAATGTTTCTCCTCGTCAAATGTTTAGATTCATAAGTTGAGTTTCTATTTCTGCACAAAATTCCCATTATGCATCTCTGTTTGAAAATACAAAGATACAAAGGAGTGTGTTCTGTGTTCACTGCTGACACGCTTGCAGTTTAAGAAGAAAGACGACAGACTTTTTAGTCTCTATTTTGGCATATAATCATCCAACCAAGCCAATGAACATTTGCCAAAATGACGAGCCATTTTCCCTGGAAACTGTTGTTATTGTGTCCTTGTGACTATTGATTGACACAAATTATTGAAAATGTAACATTTCAATTTCCTGGCAGGTTTGTAATCTCTCCTCAACTTGTCAGAATTCCAGTTCAAGTATGTTTTGGTGCATATGTCAGTACGGAGACGACAGCATATGCATTGACATTTTCTGTTGGCAGGAACACACAGAACACACTGGCATACACACACGCACACACACACGCACACACTGCACATATATGGTCGGATAAACGGGCACAGAATGTGAGCAGGGAACAAGCACATACACATTTGCCATGACCCCCCCCCTCCCTGTGTCTGTGTGTGGACATATTCATGATGACCATGTAAGTAATGCAAATCAGTGTTGATGGTGCTGTTCACACATGACTTAGAGATAAATCTCCAAACACACACACTTATGCAGATCCACACACACATACACAAAATATTCAAACACTTCTTTGTTCATCTGAAATACATTGGCTCAAATACACGCAGAGATGCACACTGATAAACACGTACATACATATGTTTTTATTCAGACATCGGTCTCACTCACTATCTGCTCATTTCACTACGATATGCAGAGAGTCGCATTGTTTTTGAGTTCAAATGTAGAAACCTCACACATGTGTCCTGTGTGGCTTAAGAGGTTTAGCACAAGTTTGTTGAGCTATTTTGGCAAAAGATGAGTTCCAAAGTTTTCACCACATTTTTGTTCTTTAGACTAAGATCGTAATCAACCATTTTTATCATCAGTCAAACCCACTTCATTTTTGTGTTTTTTAGCCAGCTTTGAGACAGGATAATTAGGGATGTCCTGATTAAATTTTGTGTCTCTTATTCTCATCTGAGTCATAAATATTGAATATAGTTTTCTAATATAGGATGGTTTTAAAAAAGAAAAACGTCATCAGATTATGCAACCGTCTAATTTATCTCAAAGTAGGCCTACTTTACTGTTTTGAGATCAGCAAAGCATGTGCACGTGTTGGATGATATGTGTGATGCAGTCGAGCTGTTCAGCTGTCTCAGTTCTTCACCTGCTATCAAGAGAATGGAAAAGTCTCTAGACCCTGATTAAGGTCAGAAGCCGAAACGCTTTGGTCTTAGAATAAAGTTATTCTATATACAACAAGTGTTCTATTTAGAGAGGAGTGTCTGGATCTATTGTGACAAGAAGGTTTGGACATGGACACTCAAATTACTGAAGGTTTCAATGGGCAGCTCTGGTGTGTGTGGTCCACCTCCGAAAGGCTTTAACGGGAAAGGAATTACTCTTTTAAAGCCAAAGTGGCTCCGCTCACTTTCACAGTCAGTGAGGATCATTATTTTTCCGACCACTTGCCTTTGGTTATTATTTCGGGCTCTTTAATTGCTCACTCACATTCCTTTGCTGTATAATAGCAAGGTACGCCAGTAATCGCATGTGTGAAAACTTTCAGTGGTGGTCTAACATGTAATTGAAACAGCATAGTGCTGCAGACAGAGCTTCACACTTTACGGACCAGAATTAGCGTTGCAGACTCTAATTCTAACGATCTCCCTGGTTTCATTGCTAAAATGGGATGAAACAATTATTGAGTTTTAAAAGAAAAAACTGCAAGACCAATCCAAATGCTACTTTCGATTCGCCATTGAATTTGACTCTAAAGTCTTTAAAACAGGGGTAAATTAGATATTTTGTATCCCAATTCTACAATTCTATTCAGGGTTTTGTGGGACATTCATGGTTTACACACACTTATTTGCAGGCAGACAAAACACACATTCAGTCATTTAAAATACTCGCACTCAGCCAAGGGTATGCCGGTATATATCTTGCATACACAAATACAATTAGACACAGAATATATTCATTTGCTGTACATATTCTCATACCGCTTTATTTGTTGGTGTCTTACTTGAGTGAACTGGTTTATTTTACTGGGCTTCAGTACAAAACAAACCTCGGAGGGAGAGAGCAGGCAGAGACGAATTAGACAAGAGAAAAGAGGATTATTACACGGGGAAGATTAATACATGGGAAGCAGAGACGGAAATAATCAGTTGAAGCATTGTTGGTCAGACGTCAAGGATGAATGTAGAAAGAAAGTAATAAATGCAAGAGATGTGGGGGAAAAGCCCAAAGGTAAAAGTAGTGGAGGTGTCAGGGTCACTGTCATCTCCTTCTGTCTATCATTCCCTCCTCAAACGCTGTCTGAAGTCCTTCTCCTTTTAGAGACAGCTCATCACGGTTAAGCCTGACACCTTTCAGACCACAGAAGCCTTCCGTGCATGTGTTTGTGCATCAGAAAGCATGACTTTATTAAATATACATTCTAGGCATCACTACCAAAGAAGGCAAAATAGATTTTTTTTCTCTTCCACACATGGGAAGTCCACGTACACTATCCATAAATATACCTTCCAAAAACCTTTTACATGCCCACCCACACAGAAAACAAACCAATCAAACACCATCAGTCAATCAGAAGCTCAGAGACAACTGTTTATCAGGCCAAGGACCCCCAAAAAAAAAAAAAAAAAAAAAATTTTTGATAAAAAAAAAATAAAAAATGACCACCATTTTCATAAAAATTATCGATCATCGAAAAATGACCTCAATATTAAAAAAATCTTTCGATTTTGAAAAATGTATCTAAGGTTTCAAAAAATTCTTCAACTTTCAAGAACATTTTTGATTTTCAAAAAATTACCACAATTTTCATAAAATCCTTCGATTATCGATAAATGACCTCAATTTCAATTTCAAAAAATGATCTCAATTTTAAAAATATCTTTCAATTTTGAAAAAAATGACCTTAACTTTCAAAAAACCTTTGATTTTCAAAAATATTACCTTAATTTTAAAAATAATTAATTATAATAATGATACATTTTGAAAAAAATACATAAAGCAGAGGTCTTTTAAAATGTTTTACTTTTTTTTTCCAACCTATTTTTTTCCCTACAAATGTTGAACCTGAACCTAAAATATGAACCTGCGTATGAATTGAATAGCTTAGTATTGAATGTACAATAACAGGGTAGCTATGTTTATATATGGTACTAGGTCCAGTTTAATATAAAACACAATTTTTTACAATATATATAGTAGGCGGTCCCTGCTCCATCAGTTTGGGGTCCATGGCCTGAAAAACGTTGAAGACCCCTGCCATAGAGGGATGAAAGGAAAAAGAGAAGAGAAGGCACAGTGAATCACAGGGTCAACATGTGGAGGAGAGAGGGAGAGCTAGAGGAGTGAAAAAAAAAGGACGGGGGAGAGATTCACCTAAATTGAGGCTGAGATGATGAAAAAAATATGTTTTTTTTAAAGGCTTTAAGGAATCAAAGAAAAAGAAGATGAGAAAAAGAAGTCGTGAATTGTGAGACTAAGATGCTGACAGGGGGGTAATTATGGAAGCTGGAGAGGAGTGAAGAAAAAAAGAAAAAAGGAGGAGAAGTCTTCAGGCCAAGATGAAGGATGCTGCAGAAAACTTAAAAAAAAAATGGAAAAGGAGAAGCAGTGACTCTTGAGGGGAAGAGGAAGAACAGTGGAGTGTTCATGGAAAAATAAAGAGGAATTAAGAAGAGAAAACAACTATAGTCAATAACCATTCATTGTGCAATGACTGAGCATGCAATGTGGGAAAAAACATTGCAGGAAGTTAGGGAGGGTCTAGGATCATGGGAAATTGAGTCCAATAGCTCAATCTCCATACTGTGAGGATCCCAACATCCCCCCCGAGATGGTCACAAGGTCTGGTTTCCTGCCACTGACCTAAAGGGCAAATCAAAGGACGAACAGCTCACAGGTCCTTAAAAACAACGTGATAGTTGAACAGTTCACAGGACAGTAAGTTGTACAGTCCATAGTCCAAAGAAAGAGCTCATTTGTCAGTCCATTCAAGTTTGAAACCTCTGGACAGTTTACTTAGCAACTGGGCATTGGTTTACACTACCTAGCTTGGCTAAGCAAGAACAGTCATACAGTTACAATAACAGACGGACCAGTGTTTGTCAGTTATTTCAGTCATAATGCTCGTCCTATGCTCGTGTTTTGATCTGGTGATCTCACTGACAAGATAGTACAAAAGGAGTTGGTCCAAATGCACTTGTGAAACTGAACAGTGGTGTCTGAGTCCAATCAGACTGTTGTTTTATTAATTAATAGTAAGAAGTCCTGTTTCTTACTGCTGTGACTAAAACAATTCAATCCAAATTTGTCTATGTAACTGCAAGAAAAAGTTATAGTACGCTGAGCTAAAGCATGTACTTTACGGTCAGCACAGGGTGGACTGTGTTGTTAGTTAGTACTGTGAGGAGCTTCACTCGTGGCTCAGGGCTGCAGAGAGGCAATCAGAGGGGCTGTAGGTCTGATAGATTATGGCCATGCTGAGCTGTGCTCAGTGAAGCTGTGGTCATCTAATCTCAACGTGTATATTGGCTGGTCATGCCAATTCTGGGCCACAATTTCTGAGCACGGCTTGCGACAATTTCTTTTGTGGGGACGCTTGTCTCGACGCAGCCGGTGGACATGGCGGGTTGTGCTCAGTGTCCTTATGCCGTCTTTTATCACCCCCCTTTGGGTCGTGGTGCTCCCTTGAGGCAGGGTTTTCCACTTTGCTTTGGACGTGACAACAGTTTACCAAACAATCTGTGATTTTTCTGATCTCATGCAGTGAGAGGTTAGCATTATGCATCTTGAGTATAACGTGAGTGTGTACGCATGGGTGAAGTTTCTCCATGTGCAGAGACTTAAAGATGGAGTTTTCTTCCAAGCCTGGTGCATTATTGCCTTGGAAGTACGTTTCAAACGTTGGTAGTAATCTCTGGGATGCTTGATTTGTCGGGCTGCAACCATTGCTTTGGTCTTGTAAGCTTCACGCAGCTCTTTGTAATCATTTCTGAAACTGGGAGGCTGTGTCTTAATAAACTTGTGGACAGCTTTAGAGCTGGTGTTCCTCACAAGTTTAACTTTCTTCCTCTGGGTTGGATGGGGAAAGTCAATTAGATTGTGATCTAATTCCCTAAAATAATCATGAATGTGGTGATCACAGTTGTCTGGATCAAAATGGTCAATATCTTTAGCTATAAACTCTCTAAGCACTTCAAGGCGGAGAAACTGTGGGGTCTCCACTGGTAAAGGGGAAGCCAAGCTAGCATTAGCATGGACGTGTGCATCACATGCTAAAGTTCTCCCTGGTGGGGAAGCAGGTGCTGAACAGCTGTCATCACTCACGTGGGAGCAGAGACAAGGTAAAGCGCCGTGTGCAGGTCATCTAAGAAGCGCATGGCTTTATTATTAGCTGTCTGAACTTTATGGAGAAGGCAATTGAGCTGAAAGCTACTGAACCTCACATTGCAGCTCTTACTCTTGTTAAATTATTGTTTGTTAAAAATGTATTGGAATACCTACTAGTGTCATGTTTCATCATGCATTGACAGATTTACGCGCGCTCATATTCAGCTTCCTGTTTTTGTTTTTTGTTTTTTTTTGCTGCCCGTCCTTTGTTTCATCCCTTTCATTAGCACTATTCAAACAAAAATAGTCTCATATTGCCTGCAGCTTTAATTGTTTTGGCTTCAAAAACCGCTCTCAAAGCCAGTGTCTGTTAGCTTTACAAGTTTAAATTTGGCTTCCTGAAACCTGAAGATGCTCTGCTTGTCTGGCTCTCTCTGCACCTTTCTCTCCTGCAGTCACTTTCCCAATTAATTTAAGTTTAGTTCAAAGCTGCAACGCTGGCAGGAGATAAAAAATAGAGGGTGTTGAAAAAGTTGGAATCAGTAAAACAGCAGTGCATGATGATTCTCTTTTCAAAGAGTTCAATGTGACCTCATATCATCACATGTGGGAGGTGCTTAGTTCAGCTGTATATGCACATCACATGTCAATCATTGATACACGATCTCTATCATTTTACAAGTCCTTCAGGCCTAGTGCACTCTATTTATAATACATTTTGCAATACAACTAAAAGAATGAAAATGAGTTGTTATAATAATTTGCAAGAGAGGTCTGCACCCTGATTAATAAGGTGCAAGTTTACAGAACTTAACAACAAAACAATTAAGATGAGTCATAGGACAAGGTCTGAAGGGATCATGAAAGCAGATGGGCTTAGCAAAGGGTGACAAGAAATCATCTGAATGTGTTCAGTTTAATAGACACCCAGTGCATCTGGTATTCAAAGAATGATCGGCACAGCGTACATTATCCCTGATCTAATCAGAGGAACCTATTTTAGAAAGGTCAAACGGGTCAACCCGGACACTGATGGTCACGTTTTTAATGAGCGATTAAGAGTGATCATTTCTAACAAATGAAGAAACATATGAACACAGTATCAAGAGATTCTATCATGTTGCTTTCTTTTACGGATGTGACCGTCTGGTTGCAGAATGTTGGAATAAAACAAAATGTAGGAATAAAACAATCCTTCATGGCACAGCTCTGTGTTTCTCATTTCATGTGAATCAGATCCATTTCTGATATCTAAAAGAACATCTCATTGACTACTTGCCGACATAAAGTCTGACATTCTACCTCCCTTCAGATCTTGCTGATAACATTCTTTGGAAGTGTGAGGGCATTTCTGCGCTCCGTTATCTAAACAAAATAAAATAAAAGACACAGCATTTAAAAGTGCATCAGCGGAAAAACCTCAAATGCAGCAAAAGATCATGGCTGTTCACCAACGAGGGACACGGAGCAGAAGTCTTTGGAATTAGTTCTTTGAAAGTATGCCAAAAACCCTCACCGTACAATTGGGATATGGTCCAACTCTGAACAAGAAACATAGTATTTGAATGCTGACAATCGCCTTCAAACACCTCGTGCACATTGGATAGTGGGATGTACGTGCAAACGTTTTCCCTTCAAACACAAACGCTGTTGGATTGCTTCGGTCAGAATTTCACTAGCTGCAAAGAGACAGCCTGGCATCCATAATTCTGTTTGTGCTGTTGCAGATGGGAATCTGATGGAAAACTACATCTAAGTAGAAGCTGCCAATGTCCTCAATATACCAATAAACGCACTCCTCGAAACGCCGGAGCTCAGAGCACAGCTTCTGCCTGACGCACTCACTCAGGCTCATTCCACTGCTGGTCTTTTTTACTTCTATTTGTGGAGGTCATGTTGAGTTTCCGCCTCACTAGTCCTCAGCTGATTTGGTTCTTTTGTCTCTCTTCATCTGTGTCTGTTTATTCCTCTCTGTTTACATTTCCCTTCACATGAATACAGCTACATGCCTTTAATGGCAATTGCAATTCTTACTCAATTGCAGTTTGTTACTTGGAGTTTGGATTATTGAGTGTAGGGTGAGGTGTGAGTGCAGAAGAATGTAATGTACGCAGGAACTAGGGGCTCCTGTAGTTTCTGTTTAGACCAGCACACCAGCAATGGTGAGGCATGAAGTGAAGTGAAGTGGTGTGAAGTGGTGTGAAGCGTGTGGCCATGCTGCCCTGCCGCCGTCGATGCCCCTGAAAAGCAGCGCATGTTTCTCCGAACTCTCTTCTTGGCACATCTCAGCTCTGTGACCTTGATGTCCGTCTCTTGTTATTGATAGCTCATCGTTCTTTGTGAGCTTGTCTTGATTCAGTTTGCTCATAGAGCACATTGTGATGAGGCACGAACCAAAATAATATATATATGTACAGACCACATGAAATAATATAGAAAATAAGCATAAATGTACCTCTATTTAGATTCAAACACAAAGGACTGCATTAGAGTAAAAGGGTCAGGAGATCTAAGACGCCCAAACAGTCACTTCAGCATTGTTTGATAAACCCTTGTAGTATTTCTCATAGGGAGTCCATTCATAAATGAGGGTCAGGTAACACAGGCCAGTAGAAGGGAGACACTGGACTCCTCCGTTGGCACCAGAGGAGTCCTGTGAATTACTACGTCCTTCATAAAGAGAGCTACAAAAACCCACCAGGTCCCTTCATTTTCAGGAGACACTACATGGGAACAGCTTCTTCTTACTAGTATTTGTTTATTTGTCTAATTTTACAGCTGAGTCAAAGATGACAGATATATTTGTATGTGTGTATAACAGTGGAGACGAGGACCTAATGAGGAAATGTATCTCTCATTTAGTTGAAAAACTTATATTTTCTAAACCATTTAAAATCGTCAATCACCTCGTAGCAAAGGCAGGGTTATGACTTTTTTTTAAAAAATTAGTACAAAGCAGGAGTATATTTATAGAGATAGGAAGAAAAAAAAAAAAGCTTAAAAATCACACACCTTAAAACCTCCACTTCTTCTATATAAAGCCTCCTCCTCGCCTCGTAATTCATCTCAGACAGATGCAGTCTTGTGAAGAATGATGTGTTTGCATTTGTCGCTGCCACACGTTTAGCAGGACAAGACAAAACACCTCAGTCTGTTTAAATGCAATTACAGTGACTGATGATTCTCCGCCTGCACCCCATTGTGTCTCTGTGTGTGCATCAGTGTCTGCCAGTACATCTACACCTGCCCATGACTCCACTCTCCATGCACATGGAGTCAAAGTCTACACCTTATTGTGTGTGTGTGTGTGTACCCGCGGATTTTGTGCATGTGCCCGATTTTACGCGGTGGTTTTGACTGTTATCGACGGTGTGTGCGACAGGCCATAGCCATCACTTCGGATCCTCTGTCGCTGGACGTCTTGATCTGTGACAGTTCAGAGAGAACACTCAGTTCTACGGCGCCGGATCCTCGTTTGCCGTCAAAGTAACGAATATGCTGACAGGCTGATGCTTGTGTACAATTCAGAATGCTGCTCTTGCCGTACGTCGCGATGTAACAACGGTGCAAACGTCGTAGACAGCGTTGGATATTTTGTTGTGTCTTTCGCGCACAAGAAAAGTGTTTTGGTGCAGATGTCCGAACAGCAAAAGCAAGATTAGATGGCTGAAAATATAACTAAAAACTAATTATAAAGACATCACACGATGATATGCGAATATGCAAGTGAGGTTGTGTAAGATTGGTCAAATGTACGTAGTGCGCAAAGATACAGGTAGTGTTGTCAGATACGTCCGTTTTAAAAGTTTATAAAATGTTTGCAATGTGCAATTGTTTGTCATTTGGACCATTTCATTGAATGTAGAATTCTGAGGCAGGCAGCGAGCCACGAGCTGCTGCAGTAGCCAACAAAGACGAGGATGGTGTGAATGTATGCATATGTGCAACCAGTCCCTCCTTCTGGTCTCACTGAGGGGATAAAAAAGCCCTATAGTAGAAATGTAATATGGATTAGTTATTTATCTTAACAGAGTGTTGTTGTACTTCCTCATAAATCTCCGTTATCCTTTTATTCCTCACTGGACTGAAGCGGATACTGTCTGTCGTCTGCAGGAACATTTGTGTTTCTTTCAACTTGCCCGATTAAATAAAGGTTAAAAACGTCTCCCTTCACCATCCCTTCATCATCCCTTCATCATCCTCCCCCCCCCCTTATCCTTTTCTCTCATTTCTATGTAAAGGTCATCCTTGAAAAGGAGATTCAAACCCCCAGTTGGGCGAACCTGTTTGAATGACTGAGCGGCAAAATTAACTGATGAATTAATTCATGCTACAAGCCCTCATATATTCCACATTCTTGT
>CALSCE010004105.1:558384-585325 GCA_943593645.1 Bovichtus variegatus
TCTCTCTCTCTCTCCCTCTCTCTCTCTCTCTCTCTCTCTCACTCTCTTTTACTCATTCTGTTTCTTCCTCTTGCTGCCTCCCTCCGGGGCAAAGGTAGTGCTGCTCCCATCGAGGGCTGTTACTTCAACACACCTGCTGAGTACAGCTGGAGGGGAGAGCTTCTGCATGGGTTTTTTAAAGTAATTAAGTCACAGAAGTACAGAAGACGTGTACACGCACACGCACACAAGCACATTGTGTACGCACACAAGCACAGAAAGTCGCTTTAATGAAGGCTGCTGTATTACTGATAACTGTGTACTATGGATTTAAAGCATTCACTGCCACACTGAGGAATCTGATTAGGTTCTTACACACGCCTATGCCTATTTATATATTTATATATATTTATATACTTTTGAGGTATAGAAATCAAAACATAGTTCCAATTAGTTCCAATGAAAACTGTTAAGCTGAATGCTAAGGAGGAGAAACCAGGACACTGTTTCTTAAAGACAGATTGCCTTTTTTTGTCAAAACCCGAGACAGATAACTCAAAACTTATGCCAGAATTAGAGCACAATATATTTGCGTCTCTGGAGATCCTCCCTGTGTCAAATTAGGTGGTCGTAAATTCTTGCCGTGACTCGGCCGAGAGACTTTGCAGACTGCACGTTGGAGCCTGACCAATCATAATGAAGGAGACAGGGAGTAACTTTCCTGTTCCACCTGAGGTTCTGCAGAACTAGGTGGGGGCCCAGTTATATGGAACAGCTTTTCTGCTTCACTTTGCCGTCATTCCTCATTTATGATTTTGAGATCTTGTCTTGATGGCATACAGCATTATGTGATTAGTCATTAGTTAAGTTATTAAAGAGTGTATGAAAGCAGTGCAAATACACGTTATTGTAATCTTTGTTTTTACTTTACTTTGAAAATTGTCTTATTTTCATTCTTTTAGATCTTTTAAAATATATAAAATATAAAATAAATTGGTGGCAATATTATACAGCTGTCTTTAATTTCAATGTTTGGAAGGTTTTACAAGCCATCTGGTTTTTTTTTCTCAACGCCTCCTGTGCATTTTCTTATGTTATTGTATTCTTCTTTTCGTTTTCTCCTTCTATCATACGCACAAATAAAGAATATTAGAAGCTTTTTTTCGGAAAGTCCAGATGCTGCGTCTGTCACCCACCGCACACAAAACAAGTCATTGTTGACTCAAATCTTTGACGCCACGCACCTGTTGGGTTGGGCCATTTTCAGGGAGGTATTGTGAACCCTGAGCACAACATTAGGTTGGCACATAAAACAACCAAAACTGTACACGGATAGATAAAATGAGCGGTAGGTGGAAACATTTCTCATTTTATAATTTGGATGAAAAGACCCTCTACCTACAAAACCTTCATCTTACATTTATGCAAAAAGCAAGTTGTAACCATCAAACAGCCCTTAGAAAAAGTAAATACTGGTAGAAAGACACACATATTGTACAGTAGGATGAAACAGGCCCTGCCTGCAGTTTGTCTCACTTATACAGTCACTCACAAGTTATTGAGGAGGATGGCTTTGGGCATGCCTCCGGGTTGAGTTTATGAGAACCCAACTAAGCACGGCTGAGTCTCATCCAGAGACACAGCAGGAGGATCAGACTGGAACACACTCTCACTGGGGTCATGCTAATCTAACAAGCCAACACAACATCCATATTTCGGGTTGAGAGTGAACAAGACGATTGAAAAAGTACAGCCCAGCACTGGCTACAGCTCCAATCTGGCCTTCACTCGTATGTAACTCGCAATGTATGTGTGTATGTAATGTTAACTTGCTGTGCTCAACATTCATGCCTGTCTCTGGGGTATGCTGAACATGGTTCTGGGACATTTATGAAACCCCTGACTGGAGTAGGTATAAATGAGGCAGGTTGAGTTTGAATGGGTACGTCTGTTAAGTAAATTGGACACCATTGCAAAATTGGTGTTTTGTTTAATAATCCATTCAAGCACTTAAAGCATCCGTACATACGATTTGTACAGCATCCACAGTAACTGGGCTTCAGGAGAAATGTGTGGCTGTTCATTTTTTTTTAATTGTATTTCTGATATTTTGAGAACCCCAATGTAAAGTCCTTTCCCTCCATGTTCTGCCTTTAATGTTTGATTGAGTGTCCTGTGCCACCTTTTACCTGCAGTGTGTTGTTACTTATCTAGGACCTTTTTTCAGATTGTTTCAGCATCTTTTTTTTTCTGATCTGAGTGACCTGAGCCCAAAAGACTGTCCTCACCACTAAATTGGGTGGACTTGATTCCTTCCTGTTGGTAGCATCGAGTTCAACAGTGACATGCCTGGTTGTTGATGTAGCTGAATCTAGAACTTTCCGTCGAGAGCTGTGCTCTCCCATGATGCTCCACTTGTCTAACAGTTTATATTGGTAAAATCCACCCAGCTTTCACAGAACACAGCGAGTGGCTGAAAGCACTCAGCCGCCGAACACTTCCTTTCTGGTCCGCTCTCCCTGTGGGAGTTTGTCTGGTAGACAGCAACATATGTTCTACACTTCAAACAAAACTGGGGAGAATTCAATGTACAGGAAAGAACTACAGAAAGAGAGACCGGATAAGTTGAGCTGAGGGTGAGTGGGCTGGGGAGAGAGGAAATGAAAGAAAAGCAGGAATAATATTAATTAAAGTTGCTATTGTATCAGCAGTAAACATTTGTGTATCGCTGTTATTTTTATTTTTTTTTACTCGATTTAATTACCACAAAGACACATTGGTTGAAAAAAATCATCACCTTTATTTTGGAGTTTTGTTAGTGGAGGTGATCGTTTAAAATGAACCTGTAATCTTTTTTTTTCTTCTTTTTTTTACTCTCATTAATCGTAAATAGCATTGATGTTGTTTTTAAGTAAAAAACAACAACAACTGTATTGTAATGCACCGTTTCTCAGCAATGACTGATGTCGACCCATTGATGCATTTGTAACAGAAAGAAAGAGATGGAAGTAAGAAAGACAAAAAAACATATGTAGGGACACAACAAATAAAGTAACGCAAGCGTGGAGACTAAAATGAGAGACAGAAATAAATAAATTGACTTGAGAGAATCAGAGACACGGAAAGGCATGGAATAGACTGAATGCACAGGATTTGAAGGAACAGTTCAGCACCTTCATGAAAGCTTGAAAGGAAAAGAGACAGGAGCGAGAAAAATGAATTTGAGGGAAAAGTGCAGCAGCTTTGAAGGTAAAGCAGGCAGGCTGGCTAGTTGGCAGGCTGGGACGCAAAGATAGCGCTATTAGGCATAATTCTCAGCTCCGTGTCCTCCGTGTACATGTCTTCCCACACTGATACCTGGCTGGATGGCTGACTAGACAACTGCTGGTTGTCCGATCAACGGATTGACCTGCTGTCTGTCGGACTGGCAAGGTATTTGATTCACTGGTTGTTGGGCTACGACTGACCGACTGGACTGATTGACTGGCTGACAAACTGAGAAGCTGAATGGCCAGCTGATCTTTGGGCCGTCTGACTGACAGATTCTCTGGATGGCCTGTTGGATTCCTGAATCACTGACTGACCGCTCGACTGGTTCACGGACAAAATGATGGAAAATCTGTTTGGTGCCATGTTCCTGAGCTCTTCTCTCTCTCTGGACTGTCTGTTTTTTTTTTTTACTCCTGTCTATCCGTCTATCTTTCTCACTCAGTTGATGTTCATGGCCTGGTATCTGGGGTAGCTGTGCTACTCTCGTCTTCCTTGTTCTTGTCCTCTCCTCAAAACTCTCACAGCTGAGACTCCGGGCAGGATTTCAGCAGCCCATACCACTTTAATCTAAGCCCAATTATAACCCTAACCCCAAACTCACATCTTCATAACACTCAACACATGGATCACTGGTCTGGTCCCCCAAGGATCAACCTTCTGTGGACTCGGGGACATTTTTTTCCACGTTTGTGCATTTTTTCAGCTTTTACTTCATATTAAACTCCCTCTGGAAACCTAATAAATCCTTCCCTATTTTCTGTTAGATTGTGCTGTCAATCAGGCCCACAATTGCTCAGTCATGAATGGAACGGGTGAATACAGTTCAGTTAATATGGATTAGAAAAGGAAGGTAAGAATGAGCAAGCAAGTGATCGTGTCAAACTTTAAACCTCGACAAAGGTTTGTGCGTCATTATAACACAGATGGCAGTCAGTCACTCTGTTCCAGGGCTTTACTTCTTAAAGGTTCACAAATCTTAGCTGAAATCATTCGCCCATGGGCTCAAAATGGAGCATCTAATTATTTGAATGTTTAATGCAAGAGAGTGATTTGTTTATTAGTTGGAAGGTTATTGTGGCTCAGTTCCTGCTCATTCATGTTTAAGGGGAACTTGAATGTTAATTTTAAGATACAAAAGATGTCTTGTGTGTTGAAAGTTGATGGTTGAAGTACACGACTTTGTGAGGACAGTGGAAACGGGGTTGGATGGGTTTCCATGACATTTGTTACACATATCCATGCAGCCCAATGAATCCCAGTGACTTTGGTAATCCCCTGATGTTTCCTTTGATACCACCAGGCTGGAGTTTCACTTATTTACCTTCATGGTTTCAGACGATGCATCATAATGACTAGTGACCCCCTGACTTTTGCTCCAGTGCCATCAATTCACATTTGGTGTTTTAAATCTCAACAACTATTAGATTGATGCCATAACATTTGGAAGAGACAGTCCCAACCCCCGAAGGATGAACTGAAATCACTTTGGTGTTTACCTAACTTTTTATGTAGTGTCAAACATATCAATTTGTCCAATACTTTTGATCTTTAGCTATGTAACTAAGCATTGAGCGGATAGCAATCTTCAACCTCACGCTAAATACCACTAAATCTTACACACTGGTAGTTTATAGAATATGTATCTTTGGATGAATTTAATGAGAAAATCCTACTTTATGCTGTGATTTTCCAATGAGAACAACACACAGAAAGAAGAGTAGTTTTCCTCAGGGGCCCTCAGACCCTCCCGGGCTTACTTTGGGAACTTTCCATTTGTTTCTGTGACCTGACATCATTAGTGTTGTTTGTCAGATCCACAGCTTTAATTAAAGCCGAGCTATCAGGGACAATAATTAAACACAAAGAGAGCCTGGTTTGGAGAAGAAAGGGAGGGGGAAATAAGGCTGTCTCTTCCTCTGGCTTCTTGTCAAAATAAAATCAATGGCAAGAATGTGATAAAAGCCGAGAGGAGGGGATGAGATAGCAAACAAAAGGTGTCAGGTTGTGTTTTGGCAATGAAGCATATTCATTTGTGTTTCTACTTGAAAGGCAGCAGAGATATGCTTAAAACAATGCCAGCAGAAGAAAGAAATGGAGAGAAAGGAGTAGAAAGAAGTAGACAGACAGATGAAAAGAAATGCAGACAGAGATGGAGAGAAAGACAGGAGCCTGACACAGATGAAAAGTTAGACAGGAGGAGTGTGGTCAGGATCATTCCAGTATTATTAATAAAAAATACTGCGCTGATCTTAGTTGTTGTGACTGGACTCGGCGGTAAACAACTAGCTTTGAAATGAGTCTTGACTGACTGGCGTTTCATGTTTGCAAGGCACAGTAAATACCATGTCAGGCTAGTTGTCAGGTCGTATCAGATATGAGCCGTCTTTGGGGAAAAACAGACCAACGCTAATCACAATTTTTTGCAAATTTTTTGCACATTTTTTGTAGTCTCCAAAAATCTTCTGAAATCGCTAAGTGCGCCAGAGACATTGGTACATTACCTTTAAAGCGTAATGAAAACAGGGATATGGAGGATTGTATAACACCATCATGACACAAGGCTTGGAGTTGTCTTCAAAGTGAAAGAAGAGAAGGAATTCAGAAGCAGGATGAAAGAAGGAGATTGAGTGTCAGCGAGCCTGAGCGTGGCCCTTATGATCAATGTCCAAATCTTGTTGTTTGATAAATAATTCAGTTGGCTTGGTTCTTTTCATCACAACGTGCCATGAACTAACGCTCACGTTCACACACACGTGTTCCACTTTGCAGCAGTTAAATCAGTGGAATACATCTGCTTTAAAGCTGAATACATACAGGACAGTTACAACTGATTAATGGATGACTTTGATAATTATCGAGGCGAAAAGGGGTCACTTTTTGAGCTAAATTGCTTTTTTATGGGTGTTTTATTTTATACACACACATACGGATGACAACAGTGCTGGGTCAAAGGCAAATTGAAGGCCTGTGGTGGAGGAATTGAATTGTCAATATCAATTTCATGGAACAATTTGAAGAGAGGACTGAGAGCTGCTCGGGGTGTGGTGCGGCAGAAATGAGAAGTGACTGGGAGGCGAATGGAGGTGCAAGTCAGGACAGAGGACGAAGAGGAAGAGGAGGAGGAGGACAGGCTATTAGGGATGGGCCACTTTAACACACACATCCAAAGTTGTCTTCCATTACTTTTGAGTAGATTGGGTTGCACCATGTCATTGCTTCATTTCTTGCAGCAGGTTGTGCTTTTTAGGTTGCATCAACCAGCTGAAGGAAGAAACAGGGGAGGGGTGAATTTATTTGGAAATGAGATAGAGAGAGTACTTAAGTAGAGTCAATTCCTTAGGTGTTCTTTTCTATCAATTCCCTGTCATTCATGTCGTGGTTAGATAACTTTTCCCTGCGAGGGAATCAAAACTTTGGGAAACAAATTAAAAGAGTCGGAGCTGTGGTGATGAGATACATAATATTTTATGCTGGATTAGAGCCTAATCCACGGTTAATCCCCTGAGAAAGGTAAATAGCTAAATGTCAGCTAGTATCCTGTTAAAACATGCAAATTACAACAGCCCTTGTCTGTTTTCCACTTAGCCCATCTTCCCATTTTTACCCCTATATAACTGCAGCTATTACCTTTTTATTGTTTCATTATGTACCTCAAAGTTGAAATAATAGAGCCGCAGCTGGAAGCTGGCGAACCTTGTAAACAATGACAAAACCAAAGAAAAGCAGCGTTGCTTTCATAGTCTTGGCAATTTCCATTTTTATTGGTGCATCATATGCTAATATCTGAATGGAAAAGCTGCAATTTATTCTCATACGAGGCTGTTATTTTCATAAACATGAATAATTACTGAACATAAAAACCATGGTTTAATTTTGAAAAGTCAAAATATATTTCTCTGGGCTTTATTAAGACTTAATGAAATAATCATGGCAGTTAATGGATTTAAAAATGTGGTGCATTACCTTGAAGGGATTGGGTGGCATGGGTATTAGATTCATATGGCTTTGTTTTTACGCAGTGCTCTTAGAAATTAGACCTAAACTCAATTCACTGAAACCATCTGGGGATATGTGAACTGTATTACAATTTCCTGCATACTCATAATAATTTTGTGCTTATCACTATTAATGTTATTGTCTCCCCTCCCCTCTCTCCCTCTCTCTCTCCCCCTCCTTCTCTCTCTCTCTCTCTCTCTCTGTTATATAGGCCCTCTACCTTTCTCTGACAGGGAGAATTTGCTCATCTGTCTTGCAAGACGTACGGTTGTCAGGGGCCATGAGTAGCTGCTGGGGTGACAGTCTCCAAAACCCTTTGACGTGGAACACCTAAAATGGGGACAGGACTTGCTGCCATGCTGCAAGCTCAGCTCTAATCACCGTGAAGACGCTCTTCCGTTCATCTTTGTCTCTACTTAGATTTGGCCTGCTTGCCCCTGATCTGCAGCCCTTCCTGATTTGGAACTGCTGCTCACTGCCTCCCTCCCTTCAACTCCTTTCTTTTCCTCCTTTCTACCGAGGCGATATCACTCGATAACACTCCTAATCCAAACCATGGCCAGCAGACAGCGCTTGTCCTCCCTGTTTCTCTCCCTCCTGCTCCCTGCACTGTTGCTCCTCCACATGCCCGGCATGGTGAAAGGGGACTGCTGGCTTATAGAAGGGGATAAAGGCTACGTTTGGCTGGCTATCTGCAGTCAGAACCAGCCTCCATACGAGACCATCCCCCAGCACATCAACAGCACGGTCAGTATGAACGTATCTATCTGTAGGCCTTTTTATAACACAGCCACCTCTATTAAATCGTTTGCCTTCATGCACTCTGAGCGATGATGATGTCAGCTAAACAGCACATGCCATTCATAGTGATGGTGGCGTTTGCAAAACTGCAAGTACATCGAATCTTCTGTTCCATCAGTATAATGCTTGTGGTTCATTGTTTGATTATGATGGTTGTGATACTATGTTGATTGCGGTTATAACTATGACAGTGATGGTAATACAGTATTCATGATGTCATTTAATCATTTTTAGATTTTACAAATGCATGATGCATTTTTATTATCAATTGCAAGGTTATATTCATGCGTCCAATGACAGTGACAATAGCAGCAATAATGGCTAAATTGTTATATGGCTGTGATTATCATGAAGCAAATAATTGCTAAATAGATTATGTTGGTGACATAGAAGAGAAACATCAACCAAAACTAAAACTTGTTTTTGGGAATTGTTGGCTACCAATTAAGATTGTCTGGCAGAGCCAACGGTATATTTAAAGTTGTCCAGCATCAGTAGCAGATAAGAATCCGGGCACTTTACCCTCCAGATAAGCCTGTGTAACATTACTGCACTTACAGAAACTTCTTGTTAGAGCAAAACTGTAAACTATTCTAGATCAACAAGTTGAATTTGCTAATGCTATTTGTTTATGTAGTGGCTTGCTGTTACATTTTAGAAATATCAGTGCCGAGTATTTTAATTACCGTCTGCAATTTACTGTGTAACAGAAAACAGTGAAACATTACAATTGGGTGCTTTGTTAATAACAAACAACGACATTCCATTCCTCGGATCAACATTTACCACTGCTAAATATCTCAGGATGCTCAGCTGCTCACAAACAGGCTGTGATTAATTTAACAAATTTTGACCAGATGTATAATTGGGGAAATTACTGAATAGACAGCAAACTTGTATGTTTGGAGCTACAATATGCTCTTGGCAGCTATTTTTGGCAAAGAGTTTAGGTTCTCCTCTATGGCTGCCAGAGGGTGCAACGCATAACCTGTAAGTCATCCGCTCTCTCGTCTCCTGTAGGTTCATGACCTGAGGCTGAACGAGAACAAACTTAAGGCTGTGCTCTTTACCTCCATGTACCGCTTCACAAACCTTACTGACCTCAATCTTACCAAGAACGAGATCAGCTACATCGAGGATGGGGCCTTTGCTGGACAGGCCAACCTACAGGTCTGAGGCCAAGAACACAACTCTGTTTTTGCATTTGTTTGACATTACTGTGACTTTAAATTAGATGTGAACAATCTTCCTAAACCATGCTCATACATTAATACAAATGTGGTTGGATAAATTGTGTCTCCTTCATAATATAAATCCCATTTATGTGCAAACCACTTACTGTGCATACTAGTTATGGCATGCTGCATTTATTGTATTATTTTTATTACTTTTTCTATCGTCATGTGTATTCACCATTAGTTTGTTTGAATTTATTAACATCAGTAACATTAAGTTACATTTCTGTTTAGTGTTTGTTCCTCAATGCAGTACAACATTTTGAAACAAGTTCAGCTTGGAAAATATTCTGAAACGATTCAACCTCAAACCAGGTTCTCACAACATGTTCATAGGTGGCTGTTGAAAACCTTCCGAGCTGTATACAGTTATAGAAATGTGACGCAATGACGTGTCCAGTCCTGATAAAACATATCCCATTGAAGGAAATTGTATTTGCACTTAACAATTCATTTTGTTGTGTCATGTTTTGTTAAAAAGTTCAAGGGGCTACTCTCTCTTTCTGTCTCAGGTCCTTCAGCTGGGCTACAACAAGATGACCAACCTGACTGAGGGCATGTTGAGAGGTCTGGGGCGAATGCAATGCCTCTTCTTGCAACACAACCTTATTGAGGTCATTGCCTCCAATGCCTTCTGGGAGTGCCCCAGTTTGAGCAGCCTGGACTTATCTTCCAATAAGTTGGCCCGTCTTGACCCATCTACATTCACTGTCCTCAACAGGCTGCTGGTGTGTGAACTAGCAGGAAACCCGTTCCACTGTGGCTGTGAGCTCTACAGCTTTCTCACCTGGCTGGAGGCTTTTAACAATGTAACCCACACCTACGACCGACTCCAGTGCGAAACCCCTCTCGAAATGACTGGTTATCCACTTCTGAGCCCGCTGCCCGGACACGGAAAAAATGCCCGTTACACTCTTTTATCCATGTGTCGGGATGGTGTGATAATTCCAGGGATGACCTCCCAGACACCAGATCAAGATGGCTCAGGCATGGGTTTGGACAATCCAGACCAAGGTCTGTACCACCAACCAACCATATCGTCCACTGCTGACCCCACCTATAACCATCAGATTTCCATGAAGCTTCAAACTGTTTCCCTCTACAGTGCTTCTCTATTGGTGCAGATCCCACGGCCATACAGTAAAATGTACATCCTCTCCCAGTACAACCACACTTTTGTTGCAGACATCAAGCCCCTTAAAAACAAGAAGGAGATACTGACTTTGGATAAACTGAAACCACACACAAACTACACTTATTGTGTGGCTTCTGCAAGCAAATCCCAGCGTTACAACCACACCTGTCTGTTTTTTACCACTCGAGCTATGGGGTCAGAAGACCCACAAACCAATCCATCCACAACCACCCACTACATCATGACCATCTTGGGATGTCTGTTTGGCATGGTCATTGTGCTTGGATTAGTCTATTACTGTCTCAGACGGCGACGCATCCAGGAAGAGAAGAAGAAAGCTATAAGCGTGAAGAAAACTATTTTGGAGATGAGGTACTAGACACTTTTTATTGTATGTTAATGTAAAGCTTGAGGGCCACATTAAAAAACCTTTTTCTGACAATGAATTGTTGAAGAGCCACTGCACAGCTAGTGACTGCATCTTAGATGTTTAGCCACAACAGAAATTACGACTACTGTGTGTCCCTTGGGTAAAATTGTTTACTTTGGAACAATGTATGCTAAGGGAATCAGTTCATCAGTTGTTCAGTTGCATTGCTTTGTTTTGATTTGAATTCCTAAAAAGCCTCATTTATTCTAACTCCAAACAATTTTCCCCTACCATACTCTTGGCTTTGGGCCATGCTATTTTTCATAGTTTCTTTGAGCTTTAATTCATTTATTTTAATTAAAGCAAGGATTATGTTACTCCATGGCATCACTGAAAGGAAATATTAAATTTAACTTAAAAAAAAAAAAAAGAAAAAAAAAAAGGTATTAGGTACAACTACATTTTGCAATAATGTTGTTTAGGATATTGCAAAATGATGTAACAATATGGGTTTAGATAATGAAACTAGACTGTATTGTTTGTATTAAAGTGAATCTGTCATTCTTTAGGTATGGCCCAGAGGCGGCTGCGGCAGTGGCCAATGACCCAGGTGCTATGCAGCGTCTCCAGGAGCAAGCTCACCACCAGCACCACCATTCAGGAGGAGCAGGAGGCAAGCTGCCCCCGTCTGCCTCCTCTAGCACAGGCATGCTCCACGGCTCAGCAAACACCAGCTCTTCACGCCTCTCCACCTTGCCGCAGGTGGAAAAAATGGCCACTGCCTTCTCTGAGGCAATGGGTGGAAAAAGCAACTACATGGATTTGAGGACAGCGGGAGTGGCAGGGGAAGGCAGGGAGGGAGTGGTGGGAGCTGGAGGAGCAGTGATAGGAGGGGAAGTAGTCGTGGATATGCGAGGTGGGGCTGAGAATGGGACACAGGCTGGGGAGGATTCGGATGATGATGGCCATGGCTCAGCATCAGAGATCTCCACCATCGCCAAGGAGGTGGACAAGGTTAATCAGATCATCAACAACTGCATTGATGCCCTGAAGCTGGATGCCTCTTCTAATGTTGTAACCACGGCTGACAATGGTAACTCTGTGTCCTCCTCCCAGCCACTAACTTGCATCGCGTCCCTCCCCCGCAACCTCCTGCCCCTTTCTCCAGGCCACCTTGGAGATCAGATCATGGCCTCCTCTCCAAAGGTGCATCCAAAGTCTCACCCCCAGCCACATCCTCAGCCTCATCCTCAGCTACATCAGCCGCCTCACCCGCCTTCTATGGCCCCAGTGCCCCTTGTCATGCCCCTGTCTGAGCGGCCGGGCATCAGCGGTGGAGGGTTCCTCTCCCCTCCTTACCGTGACCCACCTCCAGCCAATGCAGTGCGGCCCCTTCAGAGGCAGTTGAGCGCTGACACTGCTGTGGTGAAGAACCGTTGTGGTGCAACTCCTGCGGGATCTGCCAAGAGCAACAGGGTGTACAGTGTGGACATCCCTGAGCAGCGCAGCGATCCTCCCAAGTACCCAACAGAAAAAGGAAGCCCAGTGGGTTGTGGTGGAGTGGGTGGAAGTGGAGGAGGTGGTGGAATAGGGGGTTGCAATGGAAATGGGATGGGAAACATAAATGGTGGTGGCGTGAGTGTAAATGGGGGCGGGATGGGGTGTAATAACGGGAGTGGAGGTGGGGGTGCGGTGGTTGGCCCTGGACAGCAGCAGCAGCAGCACCACTTGGAGGTTCAGCCAGACTACCACAGCTCCGAGCACCGCCATTCCTTTCCTGCACTCTACTACGAGGGTGGCAACGATTCACCCTCACCGGCCCAAAAGGCTTCATTCCTCAAGCCACTGGGCCGCACCAAGAGGGATGCCACAGCCACCTACTCCCAGCTCTCACCTTCTCGTCACCACAACTACAACTCTGGCTACTCCTCCAGTCCAGAGTATTCGTCTGAGAGCACACTGCGCATCTGGGAGCGATTCCGGCCTTACAAGAAAAGCCCCAGAGAGGAAGCGTCCTATATAGCTGCAGGGCACGCCCTGCGTAAGAAGGTGCAGTTTGCCAAGGACGAGGACCTTCACGATATTTTGGACTATTGGAAGGGGGTTTCTGCCCAGCAGAAGCTGTGAGCCAATGAAGCTAAGTCAAATGTTGTAAGGGAGATTGTGAGGTTGGATGCCAACAGCAGACTAATAAAGGGGATAGATGTTAATGTAGCAAGACGGATGATGATGATTCCTCTGTGGTCTCCAGGGACATGGTTCGTTCCCCTGCTGGATCAAGAGTTAAAGAGGTATTCTCTCTGGGTGATTAAAAGAAAATGATTTTATGATTATCCATTGACATTTTAAAAGGTTGTTTCTGAGGTTGGCTATTTTCACCACAATACTTAGTGATAATTGACAAGAATCAAGCTGTTCACCAGACTACCTCTCACTGGGCACTTTGGTCCTCGCAGGCTTCCATAGCCCGCTGAATCCCCACTAATGAGAAAAGGAAAGGTGGTAACAAGCAAATGTCTTCTACCTCATTACTGGTACCCTGTAGCTCGACTATCTCACCAGAAGCAGCCCCTTTCATGACTTAAACCCCCTCCTCCACCCTGTTCCTAATCCCATCAAACCGTCATTCACAAAACAATCATTCCACTGCACTGCCAACACCTGCTCTCCTATAGAAGCATCATTTAGAGAGATAATGAGGGAGGGAGCAGGATGAGGAATTAGGTGCGTTTGTTTTAGAGTAGCCTGAATCTCTCTCTTTGGGGGAGGACATTAAGTGATACTTATCAGGCTAATTGTTCTTCCTGGCAATTAGCCAGTGTAAGAATAGGTCGGGGAGGCTGTGTGTTGAGCATGCTTATCGATTTGAAAAACGTAACTACATATGTTCAATGGTGTGTGGGCATGTATATAGTTTGTGCATGCTGGTGTGAGTGATTGTGTGTGGGTGGGAGGTTGGGGTTGGGGCTGGGTCCTCCATTATTCTGAGTCTCCTCTACGGTAGCGAAGTGGATAGCTTAGTGGAGATGCTTTGCATATAGATAACAGTCTAGTTGGGGAATGTGTGTGTTTGTGTGTGTGTGTTTACATGACTGTGTTTGGCCCAGCATGCCTGTCTATCTAGATATTGTGAATAAACCCCTTCAAGACCTGCAGGTATTTTTGTCTCCAAGCCCATTTCTTATTTACAGGTGTAGCATAATTATGATAAGGGAAGCTATGAGGTAGGAAATTTACATTTCAATAGTGCGAGTCATGCAGCAATTACTTTAGGGTGGGTTGTGCAGGTTGGCAAGACAGGTGTTAGCTCCTATATTAAAGAACCCAGTAATCACATTTCGGAGAAGAGACAGATTGAGAGCAGGTTAGAGGTTTACTGCATCTCATTTTGAACATGCCAGTGTTGAAGAGACGAGATATGGTCCTTGTATCAGCTCAAGGCGAGGCTGCTTACACAGTGAGATTCAATGGATAGTAAGCAGAGTGAAGGCCCGTAGGATTTACTCTGCCCCAGACTGGATGACTCTCCCTCAGTATATATCACCCTGCTTTGCTCTGGGCGGGAGCTTGCTATGGACCAAAGTGCCATTTGGAGGTACAGTATGATTTCACAAGTTTCTATTACATTCATTATATTTGCTTTTCCTTTCCAATATGGTTAATAGAGTATAATGTAGTGCCACTGAGCAAGAACATAACTGCCTTGGTTTCTTATTTAAGATTTGACTTTGTGGGTTACAATGAAATCTGTTGAAACAAAAAGGAGCAAGGCTTGGTATTAGTACAAACCAAATGGGAGACTTGATATGAGACGGATGTTTTTCTCACTTGCATTCATGCACAAAGCATTCTGATACACAAGAGGCCCACATTCTGAGGATTCTAAGTCTCCCTTCATCAACATCCACACAGTCAAAATATAAATTTCAGCCCGCTGTCTTGTCTCTTTTTCGGCCCACTCTTCCTATTCTCACCGCTGCCATCCTGACCTCTCTTTCACTGATGTGATGCATCTCAATTGAAAAGGTATAAATACTGTTTTAAAAAGTCTAATTAATTCATTCTCCTCCATGTTTTTTCCCCTGCCCGCAACCTCTGTCCAACTTAATAGGGTAAATTAATGAGTAATTTGCGCAGGTTGATGTCGTACCATCGTCTGAGGTCAGAAGGGCGTGCTGATATTATTAACTCTGCCAGACTGAGAGCCTGATTGAAATTAATGACGGCTGCCTTCGTCTGCCTATCTTTCTTTCTGTCCCTGCCGCCCCCATCAGATGTTTAACCATGTTCCACCTCTCTGTTGCCTCTGCATGTTGTGAGTAGGCCAAGGTGAGCTAGCGTGGGATCTAACCTCCATTAGAGGCATTATTCTTTCTCTTTTGAGTCAGATCGGTCTGGAAGGAACCGTGTATCAGGCCTGGAAGTAATGCATTTCTATTTGATTTTCCACAAGGTTTACTCTGATATCACCGCTTTGACAGGGCTTGAATGTACCCGCTGTTCGAGGTGTGAGTTTGATGAGGAAAGTGAAAACGGAGGGTGGCATTTACTCTTTGACCTATAAAGATCTCTGTCTACAGAATTCCGAAGGTCAGGAGACAAATGTGTTGTGAAGTAACAAAAGAACATTAGGTTCATGTGCATAAAGCATGCTTATTGGACGTTTTACCTCAAAAAGTACACTCTGTTTTTCAAGTTGAAAGTAGTTCCAGCAAACACTGATCACAGCAAGATCTGTTACCCTTTGTAACCATAGTATTTTCATATTTCAGTGCTGTGAGCACCGCAAACTAGTTACCTTCAACTCCACTGTATTGGTGTAGTGGCAGAAATGAAATGAAAACTATCTGAAACTTGAGGGGTAAATGAGGAGACATGTTTTGTAATTTGGGTGAACCAAACATTTAATCATCTGATTCTGCTTTTGATATTCCATTGTTTTACATATGAATAATGACTTTCCCTCTGACCTCTCTATGTCATCTGTGGCAGCCAATCCAATACACCCACTAGCGTTCACAATGGATGTTAAAGGCGAGTCATTATTCTTCTATGAGATCAATAGAACTTAATTTTGGCAGGTGGGAGCAAATAAAAAAACACAGAGCTCATTCCCTCGGGCGCTCAGTTGGACAGGTTCCATTTCTATAAAGAGTCCACTTTTTCTATTTTGGCCCATTGTTCATATTCCACTAGCAGTTCCCTTACGTGTTAGGTCCAAAGAATAACCAATCAATTAGTTTTTAAATTAGTACCACAGGCTATGCAGGGGAGGAAGCTTTTTAAGAAATAATGGCTTCATTTGGAAGAATAGGGGGAAAAGAGCTGAGGTTACCTACATTTACCCTCAAGGGTTTTCCTTAGATGTAAGGAATAACATTAGCTCAGTTATTCATAAGTACAGTGTGGCCAATTGTCATAATTTGCTGGAGATCATTACTCATTTCTGTCCAATCGTTCAGTGTTCATATTTTTTTGTTCACAATTTTTTGTTCACAATTTCATCTAAATCTACTCTTTAATTGACTTGTTCTTGAAACTGATGCTATTCTGCCCCGTTTGTGTAAAGGCGCATATCACTACGATAATATATTTCAGTTTGAACATACAGCCAAGCCTTGCTTCTCTTCCTCAGTTAAAATGTCTCCTGTCTTTCCTAAACTCTGTGTTCATCTAGAGAAGTTTTTTTTTTTCACTTTGCAGCAAAGTTTTTGATCTCAGTCCCTTACAATGAGAGGTGTCTGACTTTATTCCTCAGGGGCCAGAGTCCACAAATTGAGACTGACGGATGTACAGATACTGTACCTTAGGGATTGTGTGTGTGTCGTCTCTTCAGTCTGGCCAATTAACAACAACGATGAATCAATGTGATGGAATTGAGATAGCACAACTTGCGGCAGTCTCTGAGGAGTAGAGTTAACCCCTCTCTTCCCAGAGCTGTGAATCCCAGAAGTACATTGAAACTGGAGATCAGGCGTGATGTGTGCTCTGAACGAAATAAAACCATTCACTGGGCCTCTTGTATTCCCAAGTCGGGCTCGCAGAGAGTCTAAGTGCAGAGAAATGTGCGTTAACGTCAAGGTTATGGTCTTTGAGATTAACAGTACTTTGGGCGGAACAACTCTGATAAATAGGAAACAAACTTGTTATTAATCCAAGTAGTGTAGTTAGTTTCTATACGCCTCACACTAATTCATGGGGGTTTTACACTGTTCTAGACAATATTGCCGGCTGCCTCGGAGACTCGTTGCTACACAAGTTTGGTTTTCTCATTTCAGTTTTTTTTTTTTTTTTTTTTTGAAAGTTCAGAATTAATGAAAAGCAAATTAATAGTCATGGAAAATCATGGAACAACCCTCTCGATTGCCTCCCTTTGGAGTTGTAGTTGCGCTCAATGCAAACCTCTGGCAGAGAAAGTCTATACTTGCAATGTTTCTCTGGGAATGGCAGCAAGGCCTCTTTGCTCCTGTTTAATTCAACCTTTGAATCCATACACTAAGGTCTGCAGTGGAAACATGGACTTTGTGTTAATGCTGTAAACATTGATGCATTGTTCAGAAAGAGGCTGGCTTCACAGTACAGTACACCCAGAAGCATTCCTCTTCCTATCCCCTTAAGCCCCTTCCTTCTTCACCATTAATGGTACCTTGAACCTGGGCTGTGAACATAACTTTATGTCACTTCTCTTGGACTTTAATATCAGTGCAGAACATTGGAGTCTTGGGACAGAAGTTATGCGATAAAGAAAATCCAACAAATTGTCCCTAGAATTTTAATCTCCAACTTTGCCCTGGTACATTTATCTTGACCCTTACAAAGTTGTGCATTCTGCTAAACAGAATAATATATTTATGTTGTAAACATGTAAAATATAATACCTTTTCACATCAGATACATTTCAGAAGCTGCAGTTTGGTACAATTTGAAGATAAGTATTTTTGTGCTATAGTGTGACAGGGTGGGACAGTCCTGCTTTCCACTTCGGCCTGAACAGGGCGAGCCAGGGCTTAACTCACAGTTCACTACAGCTACGTCATTCAAAGCGTTGGTTAACGTTTCCAATAGTTTAGTTCTTCTGATACCTTATCAACACAACAATAGGGCAACTGTTGAACATGTTCATCTAAATATGGACCAGCAGTGACAAAACAGCATCCTTAGTTTTTTTTTTGTGTTAAGCTTGAGTCAAACAAACATGTATGCAGAGCTGCTGTACTTTGGAGGCAGAGCCAAACGTCTCAAAGTCAGACCGTCATTACAGGCTGTGCAGCATGGCCTCAGTCCTCATCTTAATCACCTAGATCGTTTGATTGACAACGGTTGTGCAGACTTTGGAGAAAGTACCGTTTGAAAGGCTCAGTTCAGATCCTCACCCTTCAAGAAGCACAGTGAACCAATGAACAAGGCGAGAAATTACAGAGAAGCTGGTGTATAATAATATATATAGAATATATAATATAATGAAACAGAGAACTTGTAGCTGAAAAGTGAAACTAGCCACGTAGGCTAGTTACCTGGCCTTTCATTTTAGTAGCCTAATGTCATGGCCATGAATGAATGGTCATTGTCTACTTCTTCAAGTAAATGTTTCCACTTCTGTGTTTGACTATTAGTTAGTTAGATATGTCAAAAACATGTAAAACCATTTTTACACATTTCAATAACTTTCTGACACACTTTTTGCACTGCACTGTGCAGAAAATGCACAACGTGTTGCTGCACATCCTTCCAAATGACACATTTATTTGAGGTTTTCTAGATTGTGATATAACATTTACTTTGGCAGATGTATGCTCATATTGATTTAATTTAGATTGTAGCCACTCTGAAACTCCATTGCTGTTTGGCTCTGCCTGAAGAAATGACCTTTGTTTCCCATCAAAGACGCTCTGTCCCCGAGTGACATGTTTGTATCTGACTGGAAGCTGCACCAGTTTAACCTCTTGCCCATGTAAGACCAGCTAAGTTGACCCTTGACCCTGGCTAGTTGTACTGGCTCTAAAGAGGAAGCAGGACTGTGATTTAATTGCAAACAATGCTGTCTGTCTGCTGTTGAGGTGTGTCCATTCACTGGTGACCTGATCCGAAAGACAAAGACAGACAGAGGGAGTCCCCTTATGTATTCAACGTACAACAAAAGTGAAGGAGTTTCTACCGGAGGCCAACTGTGACAAACACACACTCACACAACCACACACGCACAGACACTAATGTAGAGAATCAATGAATATACTGTACGTGTTTGAATAGATTAGAGTTACACTATATGGACATGAAATGTGAGAACACATACAACATATACGTTCCCACGCATAACTGAGTATACATAACGCACACACTCACAAAAAACAGACACCTTCCCACGTACACGAAACATACCCTATTCACACCTGCCCACACAAATTATGGACTGAATATTTCTATCCACGTTTACAGACACAAATGGTCTTAAAAAGTGCCAAAACGGCGAGTTTCATGTGCAGGTGGAGTGGAACCAAACATCTGTAAAAATGAACTTAGTGTCTTCACAGGCCGAAAAAGTCTAAGTGTCTTTTTTTTGTTCTGTATTTACTTCTCTGTATAATTTATGCACATTCTTTTCTAAACTGTTTGTATTTTTAATGTTAAAGTTTACACAATCTGTTCTAATCTGTTATCTTTGTGAATGTTAGAATGAAATTGTTTATTGTGAATGTCTTATTTGAAGTTCTCATGGGTTCTTCTGATCTGTCGGACTTCAAAGTTACAACTTGGAGCGGTCACATATGTTAAACGACATATTAGAAACGACTAAAAAAGGCTGCTTTGCGGACAGCGCCCTATATTAGACACACATCTTAACGAGAGCACAATTTTGAATCAACTAATGCATCTGTATTTACGTGTCAATATTTAGGATTGGATTCAGTTTTTGGTCAGCCAAGGTCTTTTAGCTTTTTTTTTTTTAGTCTTTTTGCCTTCAGCTTCATGCAAACAGGCACATCCATCCACACACACGCACATCACACCCTGAGAGCTGTGTTGAAGAGCTGATAATATGCCTGTCACGGCTGGCCTTTTCAAGGACCTTGTTTTTCAGGAGAGGCAGAGAAAAAGAAAAACAGCTGGGGAGTTTGAGTGTGTCCTTTTTGGAAGATTGAACTGGCTGTGCTGTAAGAATTTTCTTTTAAAGTATTATCCTGTGCATGTGTGTGTGTGTCTGTGTGTGTGTGTGTGTGTGTGTGTGTGTGCTCGCATTTTATCTGCTTTTCAAATAACCTGTCGTGTCTGACAGTGCAGCTCTGCATGAGTGCGTCCTCAACATGAGACCGGTAGCATTCATAATGGTGTGAGTGTTTGTCTGAATGTGAACGTGTGTTTGAGAGATTCTGCTGTGGATGTCTGTTGTGTCGCGAGAGTGACGGCTGAGGCTGCGGCTCTGAAGCATTTTCAATTCATCTGCCTTTCAGTCTGCAGGGCTCTCCAATAAGGCTGTCCTCCTCACTCACCTGCCCGCTATCACTCCCTGACACACACACACACACACACTCTCGCTCGGTCACACAATCCATTAATTGCACGCTGCCCATTTCATACGCACATTTCATTTGGTTCGCACTCAGAATACAAACAATCAGCCATACACATGGATTTCATGTCTCACACGAGCCCTGATTGTAATTACACACTGCCACGTCTGCACACTGTTCACTGTACCACGGTGTCACACCTATTCATGCGTGCACGACCTCGTCCCTCGAACTTCACTGTCATCCCTTCATCTTCCTGGTTGAGAGAATTCCCTTTTTTCCTTTTCTCTAATGCTTTTTAATCCTGACCCGTCCTGACCCTTGTTGCCTGATTAGCATCAGCGCAGCAGGTTAGCTTGCACTCTGACATCTAGAGTGGTGTGCTCGTCCCCCCAACTCCTGCCCTGCAGCAGGGGGCAGAGGTAAGATAATTGTCTGACAGACCCCTACACAGACCTGGGTTAAGTAAAGGGGAGGCTTTGAGTTTTGGCTTTTAAACCCTGGTGTCTCAGGGACTCCATCACTGCCGTTTACTGACTTTTGGGTTCAGTGAGTTGAGAGAAAAAGAGGCAGAGAAGAGAAGGAAGAGAGCGAAGAAGACCGAAGTAAAGACAGTAACAAAAAAGTATGATGGCGAGACAACAGAAGAAAACTAAGAAATGAAGAGGGCTGAGAAAAAAGCTTATCAGCGAGTCCACGAAGTAAACTGTGCTACTAGACGCTCCATCATCTTAATCGTCCACGGTTAAATCCCTATGTGTGAATGGCCTTGACGCACAGCACCACCAGAGAGACACACATGTACGTCCTGCAGTGAGCACGGCAGTTTGACTGGGAGTCAAACACATCCTTGAGCAAGGCACTGAAGCTGAAAACATCTGTGATGCACCTGCACATTGTGCTCTGCAGCTCCCAGATATCAATTCCTTTACCCCAACAACATACATTTAAAGGAGGAAGCCCTATGTGCGCAGGACTAGAATTACCCGGGAACCATTTAGTATTTTTTTTTTTATTATTATTGCAGAGTCGTCTGTGATCTTAATCTGATCCTAATCTGTCAGGTAATAAATTCCGCTGCAAATGACCGACCGTGTTACACAGATGTCATTTCATATCAGTACTGTGGGATTTAGGGTAGTTTTTTTTTATTTGTTGCAAGGTTAACTTTTTTCCTGCTGACCATTTTTTCTTCCTCTTTCACCGGTTGAGAATTATGAATTAAAGTTTTGACAGCATTTGGCTGCAAACTCAGAAGACTCAGAGACCCAATCACACGGGCACCGGAGGAAGAGGTCATTTAGAATATTACATGAACATAAATAGGCCTTTATCATTTGTGCTGATAATATTAAATACTAACACTATGTAGCATCATATTTTTAATATAAGCGATCTGTAAATTAGAGTGAAATGCAGCCTTTGCTTATCCCTTATGGATGTGTTGCATGAAGCACAGACATGTAGGTGTTGAGTTAATTTCGAACAATAATAAGGTGTAACTACTCATATAAACTCCAACATTTCTGATTTATGTCCACTTACAGTGACGGAAGTCAGAATTTTCTGAGTGACCTATCGTTTTTTCTTGGCTGTAGCGGGTGTGGACACATGACTTTTTGACAAAAGGATTATGTTTAACATAAAACTTTATCCAAATAGTAAAATCCTATTGTTGACCTGGTATTTGAGTCAGTACATGGCAATGTGTGGAATGACTTTATCTAGTTCTTTCTTTGAGTAACAATACCTTCTTTGTTATATTGTCCTGGTAAAATATTAGCAACCTGGGAAAAAAAATAACAATTCCCAGCCAGAGCTCAGTGCTTCTCTTCTCTGGTATCCAAGTGGTGGAAACTTCAGAGACATCCCAAAAAAAAAAAAAAAAAAAAAAAAAGACAGTATAATCCAATTGTCTGATAATACCAGGGTCGTTCAGTCCCAGCTGGATGGAGCGTGGCGCATTAGAATATGAACAATTGTGGAAAAAAACAGCAAACGTACGCCAGCCCTTGTTAACTTGAGCATCGTTACAAGAACATTTACTTTGGCGATCACTATCTCCAGCACATGATCCGAGGGAAATCATGCGTTTGGTCATTCTAAGTGGTGATCGTGGTGGGAGGCAGATAGTGTATCTGGAAAGCATGTGAGGCGTTAGGAAGCAGGTGTTGTGCAGCAGAGGGGTGCTCTGACTGTCCTGTAGAAGTTGGATGTTGTGCTCGACTGTCCTGACACCTTGAGCCTCTAACGTCGAGCGGACAACGGATAATTCTCGGCACGCTCTCTTTCCCTAAACCTGTCTCATCTTCGTTTATATCAGTTAGCAATTTCCTGCATTCCCCAGAATTACTTCTACACCCGTCACTGAAAATTGCCTACTTGTATTCATCTGGTACTCGCGGAGTGTGTAGGTGGAAGCGGCAAGAGCTCTGCTGAGTTTCCAGTTGGAACAAAAAAAAGCTTCAAAAAATAAAAGTTTCTTTTATTCAAAAAAAGTGCTGCAATCTGTGAACTCTCTCTTTTCTGTGATAGCCCCCCCCCCATATGATCGTTCAGGGTTTGGCACCGTTTGTTTGCAGAGGTGGTTAGTGAGCCATTGATCACACTGTACAATCAGTGTTATCTGACGAGCTGGAGTTGGAAACATCTTGTCTCAAGATCAATTTAATTACTGTATGATGGTGTGAGCAGTTGCTCCACTCATTACACATATGGCTTCTGCAGCGTGATCTACTGCCGGCCTGGTTTTACACTGGCGGTTAATTTTATCTCACGTTATGAAAGTGGCTTTTATTTCTGGGAAGGAGACCCGCCTCTGGTATGAAACGCTGAACAAAATGGCTCTTAAAAGAGGCGCGTTGCTCTTGGATTATAGGCACTGACTTCAATACTGACATTTACTGCTGGTGTTTTACAGTAAATCCTTTAAATGTTCTTTGTTTCCTCTTCCACTAAACTCCACGGCGGCGGAAAATCTCATATAATATCTGTTGATTATACCAGAGAGGTTTACTTCTCCGCCCCTCACAGCGCAGTGGGTCAGCGGTTCATCGTCGTGTCACGCTGTGGTCCCCGGTTGCCGAGCAATCGATTACAAGCGGCAGCGGTGGTTGCCGGGGGCGACAGGCGGAACAGTCAAGGTTGCTAGGTAGCAGATAAGAACACAGGCTCTCATTAATTGCCTTCTGCAGGACGGAAGATATTGCAGCGGGATGCAGACACGTCTCATAATTTAATGACCTTTTCGACAACAGCATCTATCTATTGGACAACATGAGAGGACGGGGGAGAGAGAGAGAGAGGTGACGTAGAAACAGTCAAAAAGTCCAAAAAGTCGTGGATTTGCTTCCACTTGGACAAACGTTTCATGCAAATACCCCCTTAATTCTACAAGGCATCTTATTTTAATGATAAAGATAATATTTCACCGTTATTACGTGCTTTAAAAAGTTGCAGATGAGCTACGGTGAGAACGTCTCATCTGACATTTGCTTCTGCCTGTCTGGTGTCAACCTTTCTGGACAGCCATGAACATTTCAGAGCAGAACCTCAAAGAAGTAAACATGACAGATCTCAAGCCTTGAGGAATCCTGTCTTATTGAAATCTGTTTCCACGCGATGAAATGTGAACATCATTATCTTTACAGTTGAAGCCTAATTCGGACAATTTCCATAAAATTGCAGCCTCCAGGCATTGATGTCAACCACATCAGCTGCGGTCAAAAACTTAATCTGCATGCTGCTCTGACAGCCGAGCTTTGAATCTTCTGATTTGATAATTCAGTCTCCGTCTCTGTTCATGAGCTGTGCTCACTTTCATCAAAGCTGCACTGTGAAACACGATGCAACACCACTGCCACTTGTTGTTTGTACAGGGCTCTAATTTAAACATATATTATGTAACATCTGCGCAATAACATTTCTAAAAACGACTAGACCTATGTATGTGATATGTTATGTCGAGTTGTACACTTCATTTTTTATCTAATTTTAATCAAGGTAACCTGTAATTGTGACTTTTTTTTATTTAGTTTTAAGCTACATTTTTTACCAGACCCTTTTAGATGTAGTTTGTGTTTCACGTGTCAGCGCTGGCAGAAGCTGAACAGCGTTGCTTTGCTCAGTGTTTTTATTGGTTTTGATCACCGGGCTGGTTTTGGAGAGACCTCTTCTGATAAGATCGGCTCCCGGGTAAAAACCTCCCGAACGTTGGATCTTAAGTTATCAGAGAACCAAGCTGAGAAACACGTGTGGCAGCTAGGCCTGCGGACCCCTCTGGGACGTCCGTGGAGACCTCTGTGGATCAAAACCTCCTGAATGATGAACATGGAAGGAAGAAGCTGACTGCAAAGCTGGTCCCACACTTGACGACGCCACTTGGCAGAAAAGTACATACTGTTCATTTAAATAGCTACCTCATTGAACAAGCAACAGTACGTGTTCTCATGAACCTATTTTAAAGGCAGCCTGATTACCTGGGAAACTACCCTCTAATGTATAAACCTGCGTGAATAAACACAAAGCAATATAGGCCAACTGGCAATTCTCTGAATACCCACAGGATTCAAAGCGGAACACTGTACATCTGTCTCCACGTGTCAGTTTTCCAAGCTTGTCTTCCTGAGTCTCCCCCGTCTTACCCTGACAACTAAGATGTCCTGACGCTCCGTGGCCCTCACATCCTTATTAAAGATGGAGTTGTCTCTCACAGCCCAGTGTTACTTTGTGGCCAGATACAAGCTCAATAAAACCTTTTAGCTCAAGCTCACAGGGAGGATGTTAAGCCCCCAAGACTCGTGTTCTTGGCTTACAGGGGGAATAGCAGAGCGAGAATGTACTGTCTTTAAGCACGTTGTGTACCAATAAACACCAGCACACACACACGCTGGCGAGGTTTTGCTTGAGCGATGCTGTTAAATACTTTAAGGCTCGCTCTCTTTCTGCCTGTCTCACTCCCTCAAATTGATTACATCTTCTCACTTCATTTCCAGCAAATTCCACCAGTCACTGTTTCAGAGTCTATGAAACCAGGCTTCGTGTACACTGAGATGAGAGGAAACGTGAATACTGGTGTTACAATTAGAGACAGGAGGACAGAGCGGGAAGAGATAGAGAGAAGAGGAATTTAGATTGAAACCCAGATGGAGAAAGAAAGAAAGGTTCAGAACTTTAGCTGATGGAAGGTTAAGAGCTACCCAAGGAGGTAAAGGAAAGAAAAAAGAAGCTGAAAGCGAAGGGGAAAGTAAAGGAGAGTTTAATGAGAGCATGATGGAGGACTTGAGACTTGAACGTGTCATCCAACCATGTCTAAAGGCCAAAGTGTTTAAATCTTTTCTGAATGGACACACTCAGGCGAGAGGCAACGAATCGTACAGATGAGGACAATGGGGCACATGAGGCATTCCCTCATTCAGTAATCACAAGAAGGGACAAGAGCTTGGGAGAGAAATGGTCAATTGCTGCTTGGTTGATTGTTGGTTTGAGAAAGTTTTACAAAGTTGGTGAGGGGATCTCAGATGCGGTTCCACGCACGCGAGCATGTTAAGAGTTTTGTTTTAGCTCTCTTGCCAGAAACAAAATATATAGAATTCTTGGAGATAACTAAACTTTACCCAGCATGTGAGCTACATAGGAGACAGTAAAAACGTTTGCATAGCCCAGTTTTTTTAACCGATCAAGTACACAAATTTGAGAAAGACAGAATGATTGTAAAGTAACATACTAAAAGAGAAGCATCAGAGTCAGAAAGCAGAGTTTTGGTGGCAGGAGGGGTGGAATATTTGAGCTCATCATGAAGTTTAAATATTTGTGAGATTGACGGACTTGTTTGGCAGGTCATTTGACTCTGATATGCCTGATCATTCGTCTCCTTCCCCTTTGGATGTCAGAGAGAAAGAACCATTCAAGTATCGGTGACATTTTCATTGAATCAATGTCATTTTGCCGCTCTGTATCTACACAAAGGTTTTGAAAGACAGTTCTGTTTTTGGAATTTCTCTATATAAATACTTAATCTGCCATACAGGGTTGAACTTCAGAGTTGAAGTTTTGTGGGAGCTGCAAGAAAAGACGAGACAGAAAGTCAGATAGTGGCCTGTCTCCGGTAGTGGCCTGTCGATTGACATCCGTAGCACATGCAAAATGTATCTTAAAGAACAAAGTAGTCGAGGTACAGTAGCTGTACAATGATCCTGAGAGCAAATGCTTCAGTGGAGACGTCTCCATCGTGTTGACAGATGTGTGGTGTGTTTGACAAGTGGACTGCAAAGAACCTGCAAAGAAGCGTCTCAAGACATCGCCAGTGTCTGTTGCCCTTTATAATGTCATACATTTCCCTGTCATATGACCTCATCTGGTAGTGCAAATAACTGTCAAACTAAAAGAGATTTCGGATTTCACGGATTATTCCTTTAAATTGAGTCCCACTGCACAGTAGGAGGAAGGACAGAGATAGACGGGGAAGGAAGCCTTCAAGAATCCAAAAAGCGTGTAGCGTATTATGAAATACAATAGAAGCAGCTTGTTATGCTCCAGGCAGAATGATACACTTAGCATGCAGAGAGGTGGTGGGAGAAGGGAGAGAGAGAGAGAGAGAGAGAGGGAGAGAGAGAGAGACAGAGAGAGAGACAGAGAGAGAGAGACA
>CALSCE010004105.1:595325-612370 GCA_943593645.1 Bovichtus variegatus
AGAGAAGTAGATTCTTAATCACCCGAATGATGATGGAAGTGTGTGTGTGGGTGTGTGTGTGTGTGTGGACGATGGGGGGCTATTACAGGCAGTAGCATTACTCTAATGGTGTGCGTGTGTGTGTTTGGGTTAATTGCCCTAATCATGATAACTGTACGTAACGTCATGCAAGAGCCATTTGCTGTGTGACTGTGTGTGTGACTGTGTGTGTGACTGTGTGTGTGCCTGCAGACGTTTACACTCTCTAGTGTGACTTTTTGTTGAGACCTCGCATGAGTGACATTAGCGTCAGACTTTCACACACACGCACACACCAGGTGAGAGAATCACACAGCAAAGGGCTTGCCATGGGAGACGGATCAGTTAATTGCTCATATTTGTCACACAAAAGGAGAAAGAGACACACACACACACACACACACACACACACTAACAGACACTCACGTGCACACCCTACACAATCCTGTGTTGACTGTTTGTCTGCATCCATTACCATGCGAGTCCCTGTGAACACATTTAGCCGTGTTAACCGTCAGACACAGGGCCAAGTGTTTTAAATGCTGGTTCATCCACTGACTGTTAAAGTGTGGGGAGTGCGAACACATTTCACGCTCACAAGGGAAATGGTCAGAGACGAGAGAAAGGTAATTACTGAGTTCTTTCTTTGACACGAGACAACAAAGGGGAAGAGAAACAAGTAGTTTGTATCTAAGGCAGATTTGCACTTTTAGTGTATTCCTCAGTAGAGCCTGAGAATAGTGAGGTCGGCCTGTCCATCCACCTGACAATCATGTTCCAGAAAATACAGAACTACACATCACCATCAACAACTCATCGGATGTTCATGAGCCTTAGATGATTAATCCTTTTGTTTTGGGTGATTCTTGACCTTTTTTCCCAAAATTTGGTAAATATCAAAGCGTAACTCCCACTCTCAGACGGGCAGATTGCCATTTAATTCCCCAGAGGATGAACCCTGAAGAGTTTGGACATTCTGTGACTTTTCTTTGAGCTTCACCCTCTGGCCAAACTGTAAATAAAATATCATCATAATGCTACAGGTAGAGCTAATTATAGTCATATTATGTTATCCCTTTCCTCTAAAAGAACCCTGAGATTAAACTTTGTGTTTTTAGGACAAACTGGATGAATATTAATGTCATCAGAATGCTGTTATTATTTGCATCACTTTCCTATGGTTTAGTACGAAGAGCATCGCAGCCTCGAGGGACCGTTAGTGGGATGTTAACGTTTGTTATCGTATAATATATTGTTTACAGTCATAATCACGGCCTGCAGAGCGGAGTCATATCAAAACGGTGTGAAGCGTCTTTGTTACAATGTTGCTTCTCTGTGATTCATATTTTAATACATTTCATCAACACAGATGATTTCATCTTCAGAACATTGTTCTGCGAGGATGATGATGATGATGATGATGATGATGATGATGATGAATACATTTTCAATAGTGACATTTTTTCTAAAACTTCAGGTATCTCTTTTTTGAAATGAAACTTTTTATGTAACACCATTATTATAAAAAGTGTTTCTTACATTAGCCGTACATTTTTGACATTCAGTTTTATTTATGATTTTCAAATATACAATCTTTCTATGTAAAAAGAAAAAACTCTAACCCGGAAACTTTTTTTTCTGCATCAATAAACCCCTCGTCAAAGAATATTAGAAATACTATATGCATAATATACACAAACTAATCTAATTTGTTGGATCAGATAAATATTTAACCTTTAGTTTTTTTCCCTCTGCCGCACATTTTTACAAATTCCCCACTTCTGTTTTTACTGCAGCTTTCTTTCTTGTTCTCTTCCAGTGTCAAATTTAGCTAAAACCAGGGAGCAGAACACAGCTCATTAACACTGATACATCTACAAGTCACAGTCAAGACTAATAAAGTTATTAAAGTGCCGGATGTTATTAGTTTAGCTTGTTATGCGAAGCGACAGATCAGAGGGGAACCATGACGCTGTAGCGTGACATGCATGAAGATGGATGAAGTTCAGACAATGAGCTGAAACGTGAATATCATTTGTCTCCACTGTGCTGCCCCCACTAACTGACTGCTGTATTGTAATGTCCACACACACATCAGTGGTGGTAGCTATTTCTATCCAGCCCATGTTCACTTTTGTTGACTGGTGTTTGCTTTATTTTGTGTACTTTGATCTATACCTGTTGTGATTTTTACAGCAGTTTGGTTGCCTGTTCGCGAGGCAGTGTGTAAACTAAACGACGAAGGCAAACAAACAAGAGAAATCTGTGAATTTTGTACAAACTGTAGGAACAAATGACTGTTTTTCTACTGAGCCTGTTATCTCTATATGTGTCTTTGGTGAAAGGGCGGGAAGAGATGGCGCTCTATGTGTCGAGGGTGGTGGTGGTGGGGGTGGGGGCGGGGGGGGTTTACGGTAGGGAGCGAGGGATGAGACTTTTCTGTAACTGGTCGGGGACTGTGCAATGACTACTTGTAATTATTAAGAGAATCCAGAGTATAGAGGTGGAAAAAATGTCCCTTATGAAATGAAATAAAGTGTTATATTTGCATGATTTCCTGTATTTTCATCGAGCAGATATTTATGGTTATGTATTTTAAGTCGATGTACGTCACATGAATAAGTGTTTAATTATGGAAATACTGTCACTTTCTTCTGTGAACATAAATATACAGTTTTTAGCTCTTTTATGACTAACTTTAACTCAACACGTGTGATATCTTTGAGAATCTCAAAGCATGCAACACTCTTTCTCTTTCTGCCGCTTCCTCTGAGCTTTCAATTTACATCCTAACGAATCCCCTTTTCAACCTTTTCCCACAAGACACAGATTTATCATAAGTGGAACTGTGGTATAGAAATTATTCTGACGGTATTGTTGTTGTGTTAAAAGCCTCAAAATGCAGAGACAACTGTGGAACGTGAAAGAGGAACAAGCAGCTATTAATATATACAAGGAAGGACTCGTGAGGCTTAATTCCCATACGAGTGACACGCATCTTTGTCACTTTTTGGATATTCTATGTACAAAAGCTCCACAATCTGCTTAAATCTCACACGACAAGTGACAAATGGCTCATTCAACTTTTAATACACCATCAGAACACAAAGAGGTTGTGTTTGTTGTGTTTAAGTGGAGATCTGCGGCAACCCCAAAAGAATATAAATGACTAAATAAACACGAGGTTGAAACTCTGGTACGTGAGCAGACTTGATGAGAAACAACAGGAGCAGTGAGGATGTTCGGAGCAGCGGGCGAGCCGTGGGTGGAGCTAAATGATGAGCATTGAACGTTTAGTTACCGCGTTTCCATTCAATTGTCACAAAAAAAAAAAACGGCAGAATTTATTTGGCAAAGCCGTTTCCATAATACACTGAGCGCATTGATTGTTTTTCAACAAAGGGAAAAAAAACACCTCAAGCAAGAGTGAAAAATGTTTTTCCAAATGAAGGATGTTTTCTCAAATTTTGCAGTTTACATGCAACTCTTCTAACCTAGACAAACAGTAAAATGCCAAATGGTATGAACACAAACACTCGACCTCCAAAAACGGTGGCCGCCAAAGTGTGGGGACGGAGTGACCTATAGAGCAGCTAAAAGGTGTAAGACAGGCCTAAATATAACACAGGAAGGTATATCTGAGATGCAAAAAGCCCTCAACAGTAAGGAATTAAGTAAGGATTCTAGGAATGACCGAGTACAGTACGTGTGTTAATGGCCCGAGCTTCAACACATGAAGTAAATAAAGCAGTAAAACTAATTTATGACTAATATATCTGTACATGCATTCAATTTAGGCTGCATCCATAATAAAAAATGTGCATCCAGGAAACAGTAGAGACTGCATTGGTGTGATGCACATTGACTACAAGTGAACCCGTCTTCATCCCCATCGTGCAAACAAAGGACGTAAGTTATATCAGACCTGGTGCAGATGATTTGACTTAAAGCCTGTAGAAAAACAAGAAATTCTACTGGTAAGAGAGCAGTGAAAACCAAGTGAATGGGACTCAGCAACCAGCATCTAAAACAACAAGGTGTGTCGTGTTAGCTTAGCACGTGATGAGTCATGGAAAACTATCAGCCATCTTTCCCCACCAGCGGGATTCCAGCCCCCCGCCAAATGTTGGGTAACACCGCTGCAGTATCAACACCCTGGACAGCGATTGTGGGAAAACACTTTTTATATATTTATATTTTTATATCTCATTTTGGACAGCACAATTTAAAGATGATAAAAAAACAAGGCAACTTATGCACCAGTTCAAATATGACAGTGGCCACACTTTGCTTTCATATTGTCCGCCAGCAAAACCCAACTACAAATGTAATTTAAATTCTAAAACAAAAACATCCCATGTTGCTAAGCATTCCCTCAAGAAAGGAAGAGACAGCTCTAATGCTGTGAATATTTCGAATCATGCACTGCAGCTATCTGGAGCTGCATGTTGAACGGCCATTTGAAGGTTTTTATTTTGCTGGTGTGAAGCTGCCTGTGGTGGAAGCGACATCGGTGGCCTGCAGCATTAAACAGAGATTGGCTGGTAGATGCAAACACTTGACTCTGCCCTCCTGCTTGATGGGAACTCATTGTGTTCTGACCTTTAAGTTCCCTCGATATCTCCCTGCATGTCTCTCTCGCTGTTTTCCTCTCCTTTTGCTATCTTGCTGTGAGGGCCGGGGACTTGACAGCTGATTTGAAGCACTGCAGAGGCACCAGCGTTTTGTTTAATGATTCCCCCCTCCCCTCTCCCATCTCCCTTTCTTTCCCGATGTCCTGTCTTTCACCTGTAATTCTCTCTCTCTCTCTCTCTCTCCTTCTCTCCATTTTACTGCCACCTATCTCCCTCCCTCTCTCCATTATTTTAATGAGAGTCAAAGAGGGAGCGTGAGAGTTGCATATCAGTATGCAGAGCGTCCACCCCCTCTCTCCGCAGAAACCTGGTATCTGGGCCACAGAAACAATGGCTGCTCAGGGCGATGGGAATAAGGATTGGACGGTCCGCTGACATTTCATATCAGTTCCTCGTAAAATGGCAGAGACAGAGAGAGACGGAGAGAATGGTACAGTCAACTCAAGCATTTTATATAGGATTAAATGTATTTCTGTATTTTTTATAACTGCCATACCTAGTATCAACTTGTTGATCAATTTAGACCACCAGGCCATTATTACTATTACTACTATACTATAACTTACTATTATTACTACACTAGTTGTGGGGCATTGCTTTGGTTAAAGTCTATAACGTCCTGTGTTTGAATGTGACCCGGGATGTTTTTGCAAGTCCTGAGCTGACATGTTCACATGAGTCCCCACATGGGCTCTTGGCTTTTTTTTTGTCCATCTGCTACATGTTCTTTAGGCCCCATGTGGGTCCATTATGCTCATACCAGGAGGGGTAAAGGGACCAAGGTCGGCCACAGGGCGGCGGGGGGGGGGGGGGGACTTCAGATTGGGACAAGGCGGGATAAATGTTCAGCTCTTATAGGCCCCAAATGAATTACATGTTTTGGTAGCAATTTGAGTAAAACATATGTTATTCAAGGTAAAAGTTGTGATATTTGGTATAATAAATTATTCTTTGTGAATTTCCGCATTTTTCTCAAACCAGACAGCTTACATGGGCTTGTCATGAGGGATCCAAAGTAGTGCTCACATACAGAAGTACAAGTAAAAGCAGAACTGATGGATTTTATTCCAGGAGTAAAGAAAACTCATTCAAAATCAAATAACTAATAATAATAACATGGATCTACAGTATATTGGCTCCAAAGAGAGTTCCTATTTTGACCTCTTCCATCATACACAAGTATTCCCACCTGTCTGTACTTACCTAAGGTCCACAACATGTAGTCCCACTCTGATTTCTCTATGAAAATGATCATTCAACCAAGTAGAAGAATGTCTAGAAGTATAAAAGTCAACCAGATTTGCTGTTTAATTCTCTTATCTTTTACTGTTCTGTAGTTCAGGAATTCAGGAACTAGATATTCAAATTTGGCTTTTCCCTCCTCCAACTCACCAAACTTACAATCAACGTCGACTTTGAAATATCTTTGAATATCAATGAACCTGAGGAAGCTACCTCACATTTCAGTACATTTGGACTCAGTGTGGCTCTTATGAGGCTATAACTGTCATGAGTTTGATCACATCCTATAGCACGGTATGCTTGTATTTTCACTTTCTTAGTATGATCCTGGCTGATTCAAGGAGGAAACTAAAACTGTGCTTTTGTAAGTCCGACTGGCAGAACAGGTGTGTCTCCAAGAAGGCACAAATGTGAAATGCTGGGCAGGGGATGATCTAACCACTCTTCGACTGCCCCAACCACTCCAGTCAAAATTGTGGAAACCAGTGGCCGGTCCCACTTGAGGTGCAGAAATGTACCCAAAGAACTCTTCCGTTTGTATTGTGCTGCAGCTGCACACTGCAATTCAAACCAACTTTGCAATTCCATTCGCTGAAGCAGTGAAAACCTTGAGTACTGTTCCAAACACCTTGAGGCTTCAATCCTTTCAGGGCCAGCAGTCCTTTCTAAAAGGTCTAAAAGGCATTCGCCCTCAATGTGATCGCTTTGCAATGACTATATTTTTCTGTGTCTCAGCCTGGTACAAATTGCTTCTTAATAGCCCCCTTCAGAGAGCTAACAACACCCCTAAGAGGGACAGGGAGCCAGACATCTCCAATCATGCATCTGTCATCATCACGGTACCTGTGCAAAATATAGTCCCAACGACTTGACTTGCTTACCACAGCAGGAGCCAGAGAGAGCACGTCTATCACTGGCAGTGTCTGTAAAAGGACCAGTCATGTTTCTACCATTAGGGGCTGTGTCCTCGTCATGGAACAAATTGTTAGGACAGGCAAGAGGATGTGCTTTCACAAAGTATTTTAATTCAGTGCATTGACTCCGTTGACCCAGAAGCAATTCCTCAAGGTATCAATTGTGCCAGTTGATTGCAGGATGGTGTTTAATCTCAAAATTAGCACCTTGTTCAATTCTAATTGGTGTAACAATCTACGATAGGTGAAAGCGACACAGCACGACCCGGTCATTTGGCTCCAGTTGGCTAGAAGGAAAGTACAATGTGATCACCAAACCTTTCCTAAATACTGACGGACACACATCCTTACAGCAGCCGACATTTGTTTGGTTAGTTTTATACTTGTCATTCATTTTCTACTGCTTTTCCTCAACAGTAATCATTTCAAAATAGCTGCAGCCCTCGTCGCCATAATTGTTAGTGCAAGGCTGTGTAATCTTTCTCCTTTCAATCTCTGAACAAAAAGATCTATTTCTACACTTTCAATAAATTGTTATTGAGAAAAGCCTATTTTCGATTGAGTCTCCTCTTGCTCTTTTTACGAAAAGCTGTAAATGTGCTGAGAATGTAACGGTGGGATTGTGAAAGATAATGTGCAGTCCTATTAAGTGATGATTATTTGTCCATTAAAAGGCCAGGCGTTGTTTTATTAGATGCTATACAGAAACATCTCCAGGCCGGTCTGGTAAAGTGAACCGTGTCGGTCTCATTTCACTGTGCATACCTGTTCATTCACGATGCTGTGTCAGCAGCTATCAAGCCACTGAAACATTTAATGTGGCCAATCGTCCACAATGACCACACACACAAAACTGCTCTCTGAAGATTTCCTCCACCGTGAAAAAATGGAAAATGTGAAGTGCATCATTTCCAAATGCATTAATAGATGAATACTGTCGTCTAGGAAGTGCTCGCCTGCGGTGAAATACGTGACGATTATGTAAATGTATGTTCGTGACAATAGCATTTCGTTCAAAGCTAACTTTAAAAAAATATATATTTCTTGTGCATGTTATGCTTTTATTAGGATTCTTATATTATTTCTTATTATTAGGCTGCTATATTATGTTATTATGAAAACTCAAATTATCTGGGATTGAAGTTACATAATAACATTTCTAAATAATAATAGAAAATATTAAAAGAATTGTTTGTTGTTTTTACCTTCAATTGCCCTAATACGCCATGTACCCAGAGAGCAAAAAAAAACATGCAACAGTAAGAAAAAAAAAGTTTTAAGGCTGTTTTGTTTTTCAAGCAGCACTTATTGCTCAGCAAAATAAAAATAAAAGTCTAAAAACACACAAAGTTGCCTGAACGCTGGTCAGAATCAATTCAGAATTCAGAATAACTTCACACATACAAGGACTTTGCCTCGCTCTTTTTTTCAAATCTCAGATTTAACAACATAGAAAAGCCTATAAAACAGCTTCTCAAACTATTTCAGACCAAGGACCCAGGACTCACGGACCACCTGACTCCCCAGATATCCAAAAACAACAGGCCTGCTTACCACTCCAACAGTATATTACACATTACAGGCTAACATTGAGCTTTATAAGACCTTCTCTACATCGCTCGTTCACACATGAAATCAACAATACTAATAAAACTATGTATTCTACAAGCATTTCATTCATATGTGATATAAACGGTAAATGATGATAGATTTTACACATCATATGAAAAGTAGACGACATTTATTACTGAGTTTATGTCTGAGCGAACAGAGCCGCAACTTACTTTAAAATTAAGGTTTTTTTTCACATCCAAGCTTTTTTGAGGAAAATGTTTTTTTTTTTCACATTTAAATTTTTTTCAAGAAAATTTTGTTTTTTTTTAAATTCAAGCTTTTTTCAAGAAAATTTTATTATTTTTGAGCTTCAAGCTTTTTTCAAGAAATTTAAGTTTTTTTGACATCCAAACTTTTCTCATAAAAATTTAGTATTTTTTTAAATACATTTTTTTTCTCTTGAAAATTAAGTAATTTCACATCCACGCTTTTTTCAAGAAAATTAAGTTTTTTTTCACATTCAAGCTTTTTTCATGAAAAAAATTTGTATTTTTTTCACATTCAAACTTTTTTCAAGAAAATTTAGTTTTTTTGACATCCAAGCTTTTTTCATGGAAATTAAATAAAATAAATCAGTATTATCAACACTTCAATGTTTGTTTAAAAAAAAACAAAAGAAAAAAGTACAACAGTATAGTATAATAATGATGATGATGAAGTGTGAAAAGGCCGCCGCCTTCATCCTTTTTCACTTGACCCTGTTCTCCAAAAATGAGCAGTGCTTTGTGTCTGCCTAATTATCAATCCAATCCAAAATTCCAGTCAATATTTCAGTTCATTTAATACATTTTAATTAAGGTTTATAAAGGACAGGCTTTTTGTTTTATGGGTTTATAGGATTTGTGTTGTTGTGCCTGCGATGTTGTTGTAGATCAGCTGAGTGCTCAATCCAGCAAAGTGAAAACATGTGGGAAGAAAGTTCTGCTGTAAATACATTCTATAATAAAGTCCCAGATTTCATTTTCACCCTATGTTTTCAGTACTTTTTGTTAATAAATGCAGCTTTATTTGCACTACTCCTACTCATCAACTTGGTTCTTCAACATCCCTTTTTAAAGTTATTGGGGAGGCGGCACCACAAATACAATAAGTATAAATAATAGAACCACAACATTATGAAACACTACATGAAAGCAAAACTAAATAGTTGGGTTATTAGTTTACATCAATGACTTTGAGGTCATTGACAAACTACTAAGAGGTGAATTTATTATACGCCTCAAACATAAGCACCAGTGCCACCGTCAATCATGCCCACGTGTGTAATGCACGGGAATAAAATACGTGTAAAATATTTATAATATAATCAATACAACAATATTTCTCACTGTGGCCTATATGGCATATGGGCACAATGGAAGGAGAGAAGTTAAACGAGTCCGAATCTCTAAAAATAGAAAGTCGTGTCGGACAGACCTCTAACTCAGTCTCACACCCGAGAATTCATTACTTATTGGTTCAGCCATTGACCTGGCTGTGCGATCAATTCTGCACACAAATGCTACATGTACACACACACACACACTAACACAGACGCGCACATATAGTCACACAGAGCGGGGATTAATCCGAACTTTGACCCAAACACTAATTGCAGGCCCAGCAGTATTTCGTGCTGATTTGTTCTCTCTTTATTGCGTAAAGTCTGTTCTTTTGCTCTGAAAGGAGACGTCCACGCTGAGAGAGTGAAACGCTGGGAGTAATACCAATCAGGGGAAATCAGCTTGGAGTACATTCTCCCATCTTTTATTCGGTCCCCTCCACTCGTCTCCTCTTATCTCTCCTTTTATTATCTTCACACTGCTCTTTGCAACTCTTCTTCATCCAGACCACTTTACCTGCAATTTGGTCTGGTTTCTCTCTCCTCCTGCCCAACCCTAACCCTCTTCTCTCTCCTCCTGCCCAACCCCAACCCTCTTCTCTCTCCTCCTGCCCAACCCTAACCCTCTTCTCTCTGCTCCTGCCCAACCCTAACCCTCTTCTCTCTCCTCCTGCCCAACCCTAACCCTCTTCTCTCTCCTCCTGCCCAACCCTAACCCTCTTCTCTCTCCTCCTGCCCAACCCTAACCCTCTTCTCTCTCCTCCTGCCCAACCCTAACCCTCTTCTCTCTCCTCCTGCCCAACCCTAACCCTCTTCTCTCTCCGTCTCTTACCAGCGAATGTGTTTCACAGAGTAAAGAGCTTCTCTTGTGGTTCAGAAGTTACTGACTCACTTTGGTTACTGTTCGAGTGTTTTTAAGAAATCTCCCGACAAGGTGAACTGTTCATATGCACGACATGTATCGCGTGCTAACACCTATATGTAAATATAAATATATATGTAAATACTTACCAATACCACTAAATATGTGCAGGCTGATCACAAGATTTTGGAACCTGGCAACAAGGATTTCTTCCTATTCAGCCACAATAGCCACAGGATGTTTTCTTTATTTTTTACTTTTTGTTACGTTTATTTGAGCTGTTTGTTTTAATAAAACATACAAATTCTAAATATGAAATATTGGTAATTTAGTTTTATTATTCTACATAAATAAGGTTAATAATTAGCTAAATTCAGTCATACAGAGGATAAGTAAGATAACCAGCCGACTGTAGCAGATTGACAGTTACTGCCATATCATCACATTAAATTACATTATATTACATTAAATTACATTACATTACATTAAATTACATTACATTACATTATATTATATTACAACATATCATGGCTGCCTGGCCGGCCTGAAAAGTAAACTTTTTAACTTGATGTTCTTTCAGTGCGCTGCTCTTCCAGGGCAGTTTACTGTAGATCCTAAATGGATCATTGATTGATTGATCCTGTAATTGATCTTGTGTGTTTAGTCTAGACGTAAATGCGGTTGGATATTGAGTTATTTGCATTTCGAGATATAAGGCTGAATTAATGCTAATGCACTTTTTATGGTGCAGGTTTATTTTACTTTCCTCTGACATTTTCAATGCCCTAGTTCAGAATAAAATCTAAATAGCTTTGGGACAAAGGTCAAAGTAGACAGGAAAAATAAACCATATTGATGTCTTTGTGCTGTTTGTGTGTGTGAGAAAACTCCTGGCATAATTCAAAACTTGGACAAGCTGAACGTCTCAATGAGTCTCGCTGCTGGAAACGGAAAACTTTGCTCGGAGACAAGTCAGGGGAATATTCTGCTTCGGGATATTTTGGTTTCAATGTTCAAAAAATATATTCTGGGACACACAAACACTAACTTTGACTAAGTTGTTCATGCCCAAAATTCCCAAAGATGTTTTCCCCCAAGATGCAACTACAGCTAGTTAGTTAGAACGAGTTTATCCTAAACATAAGGATCATTGAATGAAAAAAGTTTCTAGCTGTCAATCAAATTTCCAATCTTTTGTTTTGAATTATGTTTTTGAGGAAATGTTTTGGTTTTATATAAGGATCCAGTGAAATAGCAGTATGTACTGTATATATATATATATATATATATATATATATGCATACTGTATATATAAAATAAATCAGACTCTTACAATGGTTTCCAATGCCAGCGGGAATTCTGCATAACTTTTATGCTGCAACATTGGAGCTCTTTAAGTGATACGTAACACGAAACTTGTCTTTTTAGCGTCAAACACTCGGCCTTGGTTTAATTAGGTTTGAATGTTACATTTCACTCCATAATGACGTGATGAAAGAAAGCTTAAAAAACTCTTTCCCTAACCCTTCAACAAATCATGTAGATTTTGCACCATCCACATTGTAAAATGAGAAGAGTTGCAATTACATGTCATTTACAATCCAATTATTATTTGGTTGCTGGATGAGGAAACGGAAATCAAAATCCGACATTTGCATCAGTGAAAAACAAAACTAACCGTATTCCTCCAAGTAGAAAACTTCCTCCGTTATGCAAATGTGGTTCACACTATTTAACACAGATTAGGAATTCATTATACAAACATATTTTAGGCTGGAAATATAAATACTCAAAGTACAAACATGCAACAACACACACACACACACAGGAGGTGATAACACGATGTCCTGACATAAATACCTTTTTCACACCAACATGAGCACATACGCTGGAATTACCAGTAGACAAGTATGCCTTTCTTTTTCTTTTCTTTTTCTGCTGTTACATTCGGCACAGGAAGCACGGCTAGTAAACAAATGTTACGGACGTTACTTATTCCGTCTCTCTGGAGCCGATAAAGACTCGTGTCTACTGCAGACAATCGTCCCGGGAATTAATTCCAATTGTAACCTTTCCAACTGAAGACAAAAGGCAGATGTTAGTGGGTTTTTGTGTCCCGTTGGAAAGGGGCTAATGAGTCACCCATAGACCCTCTCCCTTACCCCCCTCATATTCTTTACCCCCAGCTTCACCCGCTTCCTATTTGTAACTCCACTCCCTCACATTCAAATTCAATGTGGCTTAATTAGCATGAAAGTTTCTGTTAATGACCTCACACCAGAATCACCAGAAATAGCAGAGGAGCATCTTTATGACGAGATCTAATAGGAGACGACTTTGGTACTTTAGTTGTGCAGTTCACATAGATCTGAGTCCCATATGTGCAAGAAAAAAAAATCCGATTTGAGCCACTTTCACCTGTAGTGTGACTCTTTTCTGGGCTCAGCTCTTGGGGTTAGGGAGGCTTTGTAGTGGAGGGTGTCTGGATGATATTTGTGTGTTCTTTTAAGGTAATTATCAGTGGGTATCTGCTATATTCTGGTCTATATGCATGTGTTGGTGTGCTTGAATATGTATGTGCAGAAGGGTGCATGTGAAGTCTCTCTTCTCTCGCTCACCGTCTCTCTGGGTGAAACAAAGCCTAATTGGTGTTTGGCCGTATCAGCGACGCGGCAGCAGACTGTCGGACCTGCCCTCAGCCCCGCTGGAACCAACTTACCAATTAACGTCTTATTATCCTGACAAAGGGATGCTTTTTCCTTAGATCCGTGTGTGAACGGGAGACAGAGGAAGAGAAGGAGACACTGAGGGAAAATGTGTGTTTCTATGTGAATTAATGCATCGCTGCGTGCGCGCGCGTGTGTGTGTGTGTGTGTTCAACTGTATGTGTTTGAAAGCTGAAAACCTGTGTTATAATAGAATAAATGTAAGTATCCATAGTTGAGGGTGAGAGGTTTGCTGATGCACATGAAACGTGCATGTAATACACAAGGTGACTTCATCATCACCAGGACAGAGAGAAAGAAGAATAAAGCAGTGGACAGTACCGGCCACACTCCAAGCAGGAAACACTCCGTTTGAAAAGCAATGGGACGTAGTTTAAATATGAGATGGGATAAACAAAGTTCAGAGATCATATGTGTGTGTGTGTGTGCCACGTGTCGGAAGGCTGATGGAAGCAGGAAGTGGGTGATAATGTCTGAGTGTGTATGTGACTGTGGGAGTGTGTTCGCATCTGAGGATGGTCGATGGAGTATATGCGCAGACATGAGAATGAAGGTGTGTCTTGTGTGTGAGAATGTGAGTTTTAATGTGTGTGTGTGTGTGTGTGACAATGTCCGCTGTCAGATCTTCTCTCTGAGGTCAGGCCTTTTCATCTCTATGTTCTCCTCTCGCTCTCTTTCATCCCGACTCTCCTCCCTTGTTCCTGTAGAGGAAGCGTTACAGCTTCCTTCAGCCTGGTCTCACTCCCAGGGCGTCAAACACATCGGGCTTTCAACTAACTCCGATGTACAGCCATCCCTGTCGCTGTCAGACGCTCGGAGCAATGGACGTAGTGTCGGGAGCGAGAATGGTTTTGTTGGGAGTTATGGAGGACGTACTTATTTGAACCCAAACCATGATCTCTTTCCAACCCTAACCAGGTCGTTTTGTTGCTTAAAGCCAAGCGTGACCAACCTGAACCCTTGAGATTCTACCTCCTGCTCCATCCAGCCCTCAATCACCAATTACCTCCAACGCTCCTGCTCGGAGATCATGACGTCATTTTACGACATTTTGCCTTTGATGTGGTGGGCACTATCTGAAAGTGTTGAAGCACTGAACAAACCTGAATGACTCGTGCTGTATCCACAACCAGACTCTGCATCTCTGTGCATATATACTCTTGGGCTATTCATTAAAAATCGAGCGTGTGTGTAAATGTGTACCCTCCGTCAATTAAACATCTAGCAGACACATCTTGGTCAGCGTATAGTGTCTTTGGTCAAATAAAAAAAAAAGGTTTTTACGCTTGGCTGAGGTGGAAAAGTTGAATTATCAATAAAAGCAAAATACAACAAAGTTCAATGGAAACAGATTTAGGTAATAAATGCGTAAGAAAAGTCTCCTTTACAGTCTTCCATTAAATCAACACAAATGTCATGTTTCCATCAGGTTTCCTACATTGTTTTTCACCGATTGAGGTCCGACTCTGCTTACCTCAATGAACAACTCCTCATAATCGCATAACGGTACCGGATTGAAAGATTTATTTGCATTTTCTTTTGACATTTTCCTCAAAATTGGGTTAACATTTGTGATATAATTGGATGGAAACTTGGCTAATGTCTCTCTTGCTCTGTCCTGCTTCTCCGCCCTCCTTTTCCTTCCTCACTGAGTCTCCCTCTTTCCATCTTTCCTTTCCAATTTCTGTCTTTCTATGCCTCTCTGACCTCTGCATGTCCGTCCCCATTAGTTTTCTCTCAGCCCTTCCTTCTTCATCTCATACGCTCGCCTCATCTTTTCGTTCCCTTCAGAACCGGCCTGACAGCTCAGTTCAGTGCCTCCGTCTTTGCTCTCTCAGCCTGTATCAGACTCTCATTGCTCCTCCTTTCCAAGTTTTTTCCTTTCTTTTTGTTCTTCCGTCCTCCCAGCTCTTCTGAATTTACAGCTCACCTCTCATTTTTCACACTTATGTCTTCACATGGAGAAAGTAGTAAGTTTACACAGACAGTCTACACACATGTCTCTTTGCTTCCACTTTGGGTTTTCAAGTGTTTAACAGTTTGCACATCATGGATGAAGCTTGTAACTTTTATTGTTGTGGCATGCCTTGTTATCACAAAGTATTCTGTGATCACGCATTATTAGATTATCTTCTGAACACCAAAACAAAGAAAAAACGAAACTGATCATTTTCGGACTTTTCTTGCAGGCTTTATTGACGGAGCCAAAGCACTTACACACTTACACACACAAGAAGGATGAAGGTGATGTTTGGATGGGATGACTGGAGGCCAGTTGCATTTTTCTCCTCACAAACTAATTTAAAAGCCTTTGTTGAATCTGTGTGAAGAAACCTTTTGGGCAATTATTATTGTGCAGAGCTGAACTGCGCCGCTCGAGCCTTCGGACTCTCTGGATTATATTTGCTAAACAGCTGAATCCGGCCGATACATTTCTGCTTTGATGTAATCTATAATGTCCTCTGCACACATAGTTGTTTGCCGAGCTAAATGCAGTTCTCAAATTCAGCTGAAGACATAAGAGCTGCGGTGATGCCCTCAGGCAGACAGGAGAACATTATCCTCAACCATGAATTTCTTTCAGATTTATCTCTCTGAAGGCTTTCATTGATCTATTGATATCTGGATATATAGGCAGATGCTGGGTGTAAAGAAGGCTACAGGCTGCAGCAGTGCAGAGAAAGCTCACAGATATTGTGAAAGTGATGGAAAACGGGTGTTCTGCATGTCAAAGAGGGTCTCAGCAGCGAGAATCTTATAATATGATGAATAATCTCTGTTAGCTAGATGAGCCCACTGCACTGCACTGAAGGCCTCATTTAATAAAGTCATATGATATCTGTGTGGACAGCTAAGACCTCAGCTGTGTGACTGTACTGTCCTTGAGCTACTGTCTGTATTACAGATTCAAGGCATGTTTTCCTCTGGAAATTAAACAAAATATATAGAATATTATGCAACTGCAGATGAGATAAAAGATATCAATGTGACAGTGAACATCATCAGCAGCATAATGTGATCCTGACAGTATGAAGATTGAACTATTGGACTTAATTTCCCATGATCCTTTGTGTCTAGACCCGCCGTCACATCCTGCAAACCAGACGTCACCTTTCGCACGTGGGTGTGAAAACTGATAAAACCAAAACACATATGAAACTTCATTAACTGGCTATCATGTGCCTCTGATTCAGAGCTTCTGAGGAGGAGGTGGCTTAATGTTGATTAAAATTGATGTAATTCATTGTCCGAATGCGAGTTCGGAATGAGAACAGGGCTTTTAATTACTTGCAAAAAGCTTCAACTGCATAGACCAGACATGCGAAATGTCCCTAAAATTGACGTGCTATTTATAGGACTTCCCATGAGATCACTTTGGCCTGACCACTGCATGGGGAAATACGATGCTATGAATATTTATAATCTACCCTATCCTGTATTTGATCGTTCATCAAAGATTAGGGGGCGTTGTGCATGAGGATGCTAGTGTACCTACTGATTATTGGGCGTCTGGTAGGCTAATCATGGGAGTGGTAGGCAGAGTGAGCATCCACTGTGGCTAAATAGTGATGGATGAATAGGTAATAACATCTTGCATCAATTATTAATGGCTTCCCTTGTTATCAATCACCTGTGAGACCCTGTGCTCGCCTGTGTGTGTGTGTGTGTGTGTGTGTGTGTGTGTGTGTGTGTGTGTGTGTGTGTGTTTGACAA
>CALSCE010004105.1:655247-667393 GCA_943593645.1 Bovichtus variegatus
AGAGAGAGAGCACTTTAGGAACTTTTGCTGGAAAAAGGAAGAAAGTAAAGGAAGCGGGTGTAAAGGGAGAGGAGGGTGATGATGTAAGAGAGAGCGTGCAGCTCCCAGCAGGAAGACTTCAATCATTCCTGCCGTGCTTTTCTCAGGGGAGTAGAACTGTACTGCATACACCACAAGTATCATGTGTCATACAGACGTCATCACACGCTCCCTCCACCTCCACCTCCACCTCCACCTCCGTGTTCGTATGTTCTGCGGTATAATCTCAGCTGGCGATCACGTTTCTTCGCAGACGACACTGACGACCACTCCCTTTGCGTTTCTTGTGCTTGGTCATCAAACAGATTCAGATCTTCTTCTTCTTTTTTTTCCGTTCTCCGGCTCACTGGTGGATCGAGGGACGAGGATGCGTGCTGCCCTGCGTGCCTGTGATCGTGGCTGTATATGTGACGCTCACTCGCCTCCCTCTCTTTATATCGAACCTCAAATGTGAGTTGTTGAGTGAGTAATCTCTCCCGCTAACTTTGAAGATAAAACGCGGCGCAGAGAGGATGAGAGGGTTAGTCTTGCATGATTTATGTAATAAGATGCTATTTTGCCGAGTATGCAAACTGAGTGGCGACAGAGTCGAACACTTTATAGCTCCCGTGCCGAGAAAATCATCGTGCGGAAGGTAATATATGAAAGACAAAACGTAAAATGTGATCATAATTACATGTTAAGCCGACAGGGAAGAAAAGGACACACACAGAAATGCATAAATCTCTTTAATCTCTTTCACACGAGGTGGAAATAATTCAAAGTGATTACAGTCCAAATCGTGATAAAGGAAACTCCTTCAGGTGAGAGTACATCCAGGAGTAATTATAGCAAATGACAGCTCACATACAGTAACGGAATAAGGATTTGAAATATAAATGCATAAGCAGAATGGCATTTCAAACCTTCCCCTGGGGATCCCAGCCATAGGTTAAATCTATAATACCATATTATCTGTACTGTAGCGTACATTAAAATGGATTTTCTCAGCTGTAAACTTGCCCTCTAAGGTGAGTTCTGATTCGCATATGGCTTGTTAATTCTGAACACCCATCCATAGCTTTAATTAAACGGCACTTATTAAAAAACTTAACAGAGCACTGCTTAGTCTCGCTGTTTATACATCTGGATGATGAGAGCAGTGTGGCTAATAAAGGATTATGAAAACCCAAAGTTCACACTGGAGAAGTTTCTTCCACAGGTTTTGATACACTGGCAGAACTTCGACTACACTCGCAGTTTCATTAAATAAAGTTCACTGAGAAAATGCTTCACATCGTGTCACTGAATACTTCATGAGTGCAAAAATACCACTCATTAGGATAAAAAAAAAAATAAATTACTTTATTTGAAAAGTGCGTTGAATATTCACCATGATTGAAACTCAAACTTCACTTGTGAAAGTTTTTCTCAGAGGGTCGACTTTACTCGTCATGCATCATAAGTCTATTTAATTAGCACCCAGGAGGTTTCTCATCAGCGCGAGAATCAAAGATTTAATGTGAGACCTGCGGGCCAGATGTGTAAAATATGAAACATGTAGTTGCACTAAAAGTAGACTTTAGATTATTCAGACTCCACCAAAAACTCATTGATTTAGAGCTTCTGTCTCTAATCGTCATGTTAAAGGATGTCAAGAATGTCATAATAACGACGTTTCTTCCATATTTCTACCAGCATAACTTGTATTTTAGTGAGAAAAATATGCACAACTATTGTCAGCTACGTCATACATTACATAAAGGAATACTACGTGACCTTTTATTGACAAATTAAAATTTTATTTTATCAATTTAAATATCACATCATTCTTAAAATGTCAGACACCTTGACTAACACAAACAGCAGGTCAATTAGAAAGTCACAGAACTCCTCCAGCAGTAGATTAATTATGTGTTGGTGTGTAGCTACATGCCTGTAGTCACACATGGAGACGTGCATATGCTTATGTGCCGGTTCTTCTTCATGTGACTGCTTTCATTTCTCAGCCCCGAGGGAATTCACTTGACTGATTAGCCACAGAGAATTAATCAAAGCAACAAGCCGGGGAAATCCTGGGGAGCAGCCACACACATCCTTCATCTGGAGGACACACTTCAACGAGGTCCATGGGGACACGGAGCTGCCAGAGTCCCAGACAGACCGTCAACAATTCACCACGCGGGTGAAAAGCATTTACAGAGCCGGTCGCACCTTCAGCTTGTTTTTAAAGTGTTAACGAGAGGAAGTGTGAGAATAATCAATATATAAACTGTCACAATGAGCCTTATTGTTCCTTATTTAGATATTAAATGTGATATGAAACATGTTATTGAATTAAGTGACTACTCCTAGTATAGAGGCCAACTATTGTGAAATAAGAAGCAATATTTGTAAACTGAAGAGGAAGAGTACACCACTTCCTGAAAGACTGAAGATCTGATTGGAGCAGAGAAGCACTAGGAGGCGTGGCCTAAGTGCCAACAAGGGGCCAATAGGAGCTGGCCGCAGCCAACCAATGGGAGAAGACTATACCTGAAATATAGAATATGTAGTAAACTAGAGATCTGTGAGACAGAGGAACTACTGAAATGTGAAATATATATATTATATATATGATATCATCATTAATAAATACAGTTAATATGAAGACAAGTTTTCTGAAAGTGATTTCTACGCGTCTCTATTTCTAAATATAAGAACACGACAGAATGTCAGATCCGTGTGAAGCGACGACGTTTTCCGTCTCTTCAGCGGAGCAGAGGCCTCCGTCGACGTTGACGTCACATGCTTCATGTACGTCATCATTTATTCACCGGAGCTGCCTCCGTTGCACTTTGTCACATTTCTCTTCATCCTCAACTTTTTTTTTCCCCTCACTTTTTATACCCGACTGCAAATGACTCTCACTCCGCCATGCACCGCTTGATATATATATATATATATATATATATATGTATATATAAATATATCTAGATGAGTGCACAAAGAGTCGTGTGTGAAAACATCATGGGCAGTATTCATGTGCTGGACACAATACACATGAATGTGCAGTTTAAAACACACGCTCAGCACGTGATACGCTCGAGAGGAAGCTAACAAGCAGGTCGATGCGAAAATGTTCAATCACGCTATTCGATCACCTGATTGGTGATCGATCACACCTCCGCTGTCCCTCCTTCATCACGGTCGCAGCTTGTGTCCACTCAGGCGACAAAGCTCCAACCAGCGGGAGTGAATTACCAGCGCTGCAACAATTTTCCAGTTGCCTGTTGAGGAGCCCCCCCCCCCACACACACACTCACTCATTAGAACCCCATCGATCCCAGTCTGCACTGGTCTGCTTTAATGGCCACACCATAGGGAATTGAGAGGGCACTAGAAGGCACACACGTGTACACGCACGTACACACAATGCACTCGCAGTTACACGCGTGCAGTAAATCAAAAATCAAACACAAAAACCTGTTGTTGTATGAGAAAGATATTGATTCTGAAAGAAGTAATGGGATCATATTTAACAAGCAGCTCCCACTGATCAGCGGGGAGACACCGCGGCGTCGTGTCTCCTGACTGACAGGTTTCCATCAGTGGCCATCGCCTGGTCCGTGTGAAGAGTTCAGCTTCTGAGGAGAGAAGCAGCAGCCCACCTGTCTGATCCCGGAGGAGAAGGCTACACGGACCAAAGGTTAAACACAGTTTAACACCAAATCCTACATCGGGCACGCGACTTACACCTTCTGCGCGTGCACGACAGACCCGATGACTCGGAACAGAAGACAGATTAGAAAGAGGACAATAGAGGTGCAGCGGACTGTATGTTGAGCGGCCTCGTCGGCTCGCTATGAACAACGCCAGCTGGGACAACTGACAGTGTGTCTTTTCATAGCAGGACAGGTGTAACTAATACCTCTATAATAACTATAATATCTCTATGATATTAAATATGTACTGAAGCATGTTTATGAAAGTGTAAGAGTTAAGAGTTAAATATTCAGAGGTAGCAGTTGTACTGTAGAATGCTACACTCGCCCCAAAGAGCATAAAGTAGGTGAGGTTTCGAGGTTTACTGCAGAGTTGTAGCACACTTGAGTGGTTTTCCTCGTGGCTCCCCTTGTTGTTTGTGCACGTGAGAGGCGTTATTTACACCCCGACAAGTTGGTGTCAAAGAAGCACAGCAACGTGAAATTGGTTGCAAGTAATAACAGCGCATGGTTTAAATTATTTAATCGGCTTTGCAAATAATAGGCAATATGGAGAAAGTCATCTCAAGGACTCACACAATGTATACAATCTGTTGTTTCTAAGAAAAGTTTCAAAATAAAAGTCTTTGAAAAGTGAGAGTTGGCTGAAAATATACAGGTTTTCACACAGTTTTATTCGCTCGCCTAAGAAGGCGGCTGAGGGTTTCACTCTCCAGCCATCTAGTGTCTCCAACATGACTAATAGATCCATGTTTTACATCCTGTTACTGGGCTTTTCCTCGGTTGTGAGGATTATGATACATGAAAACTGAAAACCACAAAAGGCTCAAACTAAAGTTAAGGGATTAATCTGTTTTTCCAGTTATTATCAAATCTTCTTGGATAGTGATCGATTGCTCTGTCCAGGACAAAAAAAAACAACCTCAAAAGGAAAGGAATTACTTCCATTACTCTCTTACACATGACAGTTATTGTCATGGCCCCATATTGCATTTGTCACCATATTAGCTGATTTGGCAGCCCTCGCTGATGTCGTCCAACTTTTATCTCTCCTTTTACCCTCAAGGGCTTGATCTCAGACATTCCCTAAAACACACACGGTTAGTTTCCAGCTCAATAACTACACTAACAACTCTCTGTGTGCCTGCGCTGCGCCTCAGTTTCTTTTATTCGCCTTTTAGCTATTGAATGTGTGTTTCTCCTGCTGGGGGACAACAGATATAATGTCTGTTTGTCCCAAGCTGTTATCTGCTGCTCATATTATTTTGATTTTAATTAGTATTTTCCTCCTATTAAGAAATAAAAAATTAATTGCGGTCTTCTGTTACTCTCAATTAAGTCAGTTTGTATACGATTCTTACAAAGGAGCATAATGTATTTTTGTTTTGGACAATAATTGTCCTGGGTTCCTGTATTTCCTGCTAATTTACGCCGTGTAATCGCACCTTTCCTACAGCCACGTCCCTCTGTGCTGCCTGCTCTTTTAAATGAGCAATTTAATGCCGTGATTCTCATAGTTGGAGTGAAATAATGTGTTTTTTTTCCACATGAAAATCATCCCAGGTCCTCATTATGTTTCCTAAAAACCTACATTTATTAAAAGAAGAGAAGCTCCAGGTTAAATTTCTTCAATTAGGAGTCTCACGGAGACTCTCTGGCCTTCAGCTCGGAGGGTAGATCGTTAAACTAGACAAAGTCTTCAACGATTATATGGATAAAACTCTTAATGGAAGCTTTTAACCAAACACAATAATTAATTTCAGTTTATGTAAAGTGCAGGTGAGAATAGTTGGAGTTATCTCAACCTAGAAAGTTTCTATCCATTGAGCAATACAGCAACACAGAATGAATTGTGCTAATACGCCGTTGAGGTCTACAGAGCTAGTTTATATGTTTAGTTTATATTTATATGTATTCAAACTGCACAAACACGTCCGGTGGATATGAATGTAAATATGACACATGCACAACAAAACGCCTGGTGTTCAGAAGTCTATGAGAAATGTTTTTCCTTCTGTCAGACACGTGGAGTTGTGCTGAGGAGCTCACAGGCGAGATGTTTCTGGAAAGTATAAAGAATACCCAGCATTTTGAAGCGCGATGTGACGTGTTGTGCTGTGGTCCTACATAACTCACATGCACCATAAATGTAAAGGCACGAGCTCCATGGACCAAGTGCAAGTCCAACAAGGTTCTGACGTCGGTTTACAATGTTGATAGTAAAACATAGAGCACGTTCGATAAAGCCTCATTAATCACTCTCAGTAACACGACCTTCTGCTCGCCACAATCATCCCTGAAGAAATGATGACGACTACCCTCCGATACTAATGATTGCACTGCGATAGTCTATTCCGTTCAGTGGGAGGACATGGCAAACACTCCCAGCAGCAGGAAAATAATCAAAACACAATTACTAAAGCCTAATAACGCTCAACACATCCATCTAGTGATGCAGGCAACAGCTAAAAGTCCACCGCTGGGCCATAAATCAACTCCTGACGGAGCTGTTGTATATTTAGCAGCAATCTGTCAATTAGATGTCTGTAGTTATTGTGCACAACTGGCCCTTAGTCTTCGCGGTGCTTTGTCACGGACCAAAGACTTGGTCAAGGGCGAATGTTCAATGGGTGGTGGTCGATACATTCATTGATTTATTAAAGCCAGGTGAAGCATCGAGCACAGAGAGATGGAGGCAGAGAGAAGCCCACAGTTCACGTGAAAACGTGTCATCAGCTGGGTCATCGTCAGCATCTAACAGCTTCGAGGCCTGAGAAGTAATTGAGTTATTCAGACTGTGAGACGCTGCCTTTGGGAGGTCAAACCTCAGTATGGAGGCTAAGAGCTTAAACTCTCCACACACAGGAAGAAGAGGAGACTGTAAAGTATCTTGACCTCTGTCCTACAGAAGATATGAGACAGATCTGCTGCGCGTTGCGTTTCTCCTAGTTTACCTTGGTTTGACAGCAGCATGGTTTGTGTTGATCACTGGACACGCTGGAGAGGAGGAGGGGCTTACCTCCCTGTGGACACTTGTGAATACCACCATTGATTCTTTGTACGCCATCACTGTGTCGGGGAAATCCCACGTCGGCTGAATTAATTGGTTTACTACAGACTACAAAAGGATTTCGCCGCGGTTGAATTGCAACAAGTAGATCGAAAGGACGCCAAGATAAGGACGTAACCATGCTGACTGCTTTGTCAGGTCTGTCTGCAAAACTACAAACAAACAACTTTTAAAATGTGTTGTTTTCCGAATGGAGTTCGGATCAACGTGTGCGTCTATCAGCAGCAATGTTCAAACAAAGGCAGGGAAGAAGAGGAAGACAATGAAACACGCGACGCAAACGCTGCAGGTTTGAATATGTTTGCAGATGGAAACAGAGGAAACACGTCCAACACCTTTGTCCGACCTCAAGCACACACACGATGCTTTTTGGTGAGTAACACTGAATGTAAACATGACTTCTGTTTGTTCACGAGAAAGAGCACGAGGCACATTTCTGGTCTCGCTCTTTGAGGTCAATCCTGGGCCCGTACGCACCCACCCAGCACGCACTGAACATTGGCATTTGACGTAAATCGCGAGGTACAAAATTGTCCAACGGTCATTTCTGGAGGGAAACACATGTTGCCAGAGCTAAACATTCACACATAGAAGATAAAATGAAGCCTGTTTGGGTTGGGACTCTTCGCCAGGGTTTTGTAATTTTGAGAGTTCAGACTTCGTTGCTGAAGTTCCCTCGCAGCAGGCGGTTTAAAAAAGAGAAAGAGCTGAGCTCCCCTGTGAAGCTCATTATACCTGAAATCTCCTGTCAGCCACTTCCTGTGTGTTTCTCCTTCTCTTCGTCTCTACTCATCCTCTTGTCTTTCTCTCTTCTTATCTGCGTATCCGTCCACCTGCATCAGCACAGGCCGGCGAAGGGAAAGCTTCCGTTTGTTCCTTCACTCATTTGCTCCTTCCACCCTCCTGCTGCTGTTTCCCCTCCTTTTGCTTGTGGCCCTCGCATCAATAATTCACGGTCCCCTGTAGAGACAACGGCCTGGTAGACTGATTAAACATGAGAGAGCCAGAGAGACGGCGAGAGATTGCAGAGGTGCAGGGGAGCAGGAATAATGACAGGGAAGATGAATCAGTGTTTGAAACTTTGAAATGCACTAAATACAGACGCAAGTGACTGTAAATGAAGATATTGCTGATGTCACAAGACATCCAAAGCATCTTTGTGAGGACAGTCTTCCTCTTTTAAGGTGTTGTTTTAGGGTGCAGACTTGGGATTTAGGTATAACATTGGGCTCATGGAGCAGATGTGAAGGCTACTGTTAATGTAAATCCTCAAAATCCTCTGGAGGATTGTGTGTGTGTGTGTGTGTGTGTGTGTGTGTGTGTGTGTGTGCATGTGTGTGTGTGTGTGTGTGTGTGTGCCTGAATCTGTGCTCAACCCAGCCAACCAGAGAGCCCAATATTATCCTTGTCACCAAGTAGGCGTGGGCAGCATAACTCAGCCATCTCTGATTTACACGGCCTCGCTAATGTACCGTCGTTAGGTGAAGGAAGCGTCGCGTTAATATTGTCTCCTCTCTTTAAATCTGCCACATCCTCTCCTTCCCATTTGCCAAGCACTCACCCATGAAGGAGGACGCAGTGCAGTCGCTCCGTTCTCTACTTGTTAGGCTTGTGATAACTTCTGGTTGGAGAATCTGTTGGACACGATTGATTATTTCAACAACACAAAGGAATGTATAGATACGTTACATTTGTTTGTCACTAAATGGACTCAGAAACCAAGTGGTTTTGTTTGTCTGGGTGATGAAGAAGTAGGAAATGTTGTCCCTAACTTTGAATGAGGAAGGGAAACATGTGACGTTTGTGTATTTGTGTAACTATCACTGTTCTTTAACGCAGGGTTTCTTACTCAGATGGTTTGTGTTGGACTCTGAAGCGTAAAGTGTGAAGTTGGGACATTATAACACTCCACAATGTGAATACTGCAATATTCTGTTCTGTAAAATGCGATTTGATTGGTTTGGTTGTTCCACTTCTCACGTAACTAAACTACGTGTTGCAGATTATTGCAATAAGCATGGTGTAAAATATGCACACGTGACTTCCACATTGCTCTCGATGGAAGAGGAACCTTGTCTCTGCCTGGCAGCAGCCATTAAATGGAGTTCTGATTTGGCGTGATAGAAGACTGCACCATTTAATGAGGGTTTTAAAAAATGCACCTGCTTGGGAGACCTGCAGGCGAAGCAGAGGGATTAATATTTATCCGCGGTGCACTGAAAACTGTAGCTGATGATAGGAAGTTATGTTTTCTTGAAGTCTTCCACTCTTCTCAAATTTGTTACCGTGACTGTTAATAATTCAGCGGTGCACACAGCTTTGCAGTCACACACTCACACACTCACACTCACCTCTCTGACTTGAAATGAATCCGTCTGTATTGTAACACAGCGTTGTGATGTAACATTCAGCTTACACTCGCTCCCTCTCACACACACACACAATATAGCTGAGCAATTAACGCAAATGCATTTCAATCGGGAGAGAATTGTTTCTGAGAGAACATGAATGTCTGGACACGTGCACAAGATGAGAAGCGTGAGTCGTCTTTGGCGATTAGACATCATCGTGACGACACATATTTTAGGGGTGGAATGGCGGCAGAGAGGAGAACACGTTTCACGTTCGACAGCAGCCACGTGATTGGTTGTCCGGTGGACGGCCATAATCAGCTGATTGTAAGCAGCTGGAGGAGTGAGGGAGAGAACTGAGGCTGAAGGAAGCATGAGGTCGTCTTCCTGCTTGACCTCACACACTATCTACTATCAGGCCGCGTTTACCTGACTGTGAGAAGTCATTGCCCCTTAATGATTCCTACCAATGCCCTGGGCTGCAGATATATTAGTGTCATATTAGGAGGAAATGGAAATAATTTCCCCCGGGGGGCTGAATATTTACCTTTATTTATGGCGTCTGTCAGAACAGTAATACACTGTATCGGATATAGAAACATCATAAGCCTATCTAGAGACAGATATTACTTGTAAGACTCTGCACATCTCCATGTTGATGTGTGTGAGTGTATCTCCTGTGGGAAACCATAATTAAATGTGATTGACAGCGACAAAAAGTATACAAACAAATATTAAGATCAGATGTTTCCAACCTTTTTTGTCTGAGACCCAATAAAATAATAATAATAATAATGTCCACAACTTGCATTTGTGAAGCTATTTGTATACTTATGTGTGTGTTTGCATTTTGTCTTTGTTTTTTCTGTTTTGCTTTTTAATGTTGAACCACATGGGTATGTTAGGACGTGCACAAGCTGCGACAACTACCTGACCACCTACAGTGAGGCTGGGCGACAAGAACTACGTGATCCGATCATTTTATGCGACTTTCTGAAATGTCAGAAAAGCCCGACTTCTCCACGGTGAGAACGTGAGCGGGATCACGACACAATGAATGTCTCCAGAAGGGAGACGCTCCGCAAAGAATGATGCACCCTATGTTGCACAACATGAGCATGGTACATGGAATGAAAGCATTTGTGCCGCACTTTTCTAGTCCACCGGGCACTCGAAACACTTCAACACCATCTCCGGAGGATCCAGCCAATCAAACCATGCGATTACTTGACCAGCGCTTACTTTCTGCCTCGCTACATAGAGGACACAGTACCTCCTGCCAATGTTGGCATTGAACATTGGCACTGGACGCACATCATGTGCTGTAGAATTTCCAATATGAATATAATTCCCGGCACCACTCTCTCCTCAGATGCATATTTCAGTATACTTATGGACAAAGAATAGCATTTCAATTTGATTATATACTACATGAAGCTGACAGCTAAGTCAAAACTTTCTGATGCGATGGCAACAAAAAAAAGAATTGTGTATCTCTGACATCTTCAATGTCGTGTCAAAGAAGAATTATAGCTTCTGGACTCATTTTTCTACTAAATATAGAATTCATGGATGAGCAGAGACATACTGTCCTGCTGCATGCTGACTCGTGACAGAACTCTGGCTCAGAATAACACATTTGTCAGAGCTTTTATACTTCTACCTGAATAATTAATTCTCTTTCAAAGTGATCCGATACAATCTAAATGTACCTAACTCCATATTGTGCTCTGGGTGCTTTGTGATGGCAGCATTTCTGCTTTACTGAAGGGTACACTCTTTTATTAATACCCTGTATGCAGACTGATACCTCCATGATGTCCATCTCAATCTTCTCCATAATCTTCTGGCTCATAGTTCTGGGGCTCCCGGCTCTATTAGTGGGGTGGATTGCACCGGGGGAAGCTTTACATTCCTGGAATAGGGGAGCTGGGTAGGCTTCATGTCTGCAAATGGTCAAAGAGTTAAGAAGGATATCCTTTAAAATAATAATGTTTCGTTGGCAATCTGTATCCAGGAAACTGGACTGAGCATATGAGCATATACGTACGACATCTATCCTATAAATGTACATAACTCCATACATTGGCCCCTGGGAGCTAAAGCCATCAATTTCACTGCTGAACATTAAGCAAATAAACTAAATACTTGAATCAGTCTAATGTGTTTGCAGGCAGCAGCAACAAGTCTCCAATCTTCCCTAATGACATGTAACTGGATAGATTTATTTGACATTATTTAATTCTGATGTTGTCATGTCAGTAATTCCTCTCTGTGACAAAGACTTAGTGAGTCAAAAAACTCACCAACGTTATTGTTTGTCTCTCTCTGGTTTCTGTTCATGGAAAAATGAAACACTGCGATTTCCACGTGGTCTCGATTTGACAAATCCAGTTTTCGAAGATCTTCATTTCCTGGCGCTATCAAATGACTATGTTATTACAGTCCAGGGAACTATCATTCATGCAACTAAAAGGGCTCTGAGAGCGCAGACCTTCGCCGAGGCCGTTTCCATAAGTGAAAAAGAACGCGTGTATCCGCCCCCTCATTCGGATCCGCTCTGAAAGATTCTTCCTTGGCCCATGCTACACCTTCCAACACCAACGCCTTCCAACACCTTCCAACACCTTCCAACACCAACACCTTCCAACACTTTCCAACACCAACACCTTCCAACACCAACACCTTCCAACACCTTCCAACACCAACACCTTCCAACACCTTCCACCACCAACACCTTCCAACACCTTCCAACACCAACACCTTCCAACACCAACACCTTCCAACACCAACACCTTCCAACACCTTCCAACACTTTCCAACACCAACGCCTTCCAACACCTTAAAACACCAACACCTTCCAACACCAACACCTTCCAACACCTTCCAACACCTTCCAACACCTTCCAACACCTTCCAACACCTTCCAACACCAACGCCTTCCAACACCTTCCAACACCAACACCTTCCAACACCTTCCAACACCAACACCTTCCAACACCA
>CALSCE010004105.1:667493-680647 GCA_943593645.1 Bovichtus variegatus
TTCCAACACCAACGCCTTCCAACACCTTCCAACACCAACACCTTCCAACACCAACACCTTCCAACACCTTCCAACACCAACGCCTTCCAACACCTTCCAACACCTTCCAACACCAACACCTTAAAACACCTTCCAACACCTTCCAACACCTTCCAACACCTTCCAACACCAACACCTTCCAACACCAACACCTTCCAACACCAACACCTTCCAACACCTTCCAACACTTTCCAACACCAACGCCTTCCAACACCTTCCAACACCAACACCTTCCAACACCTTCCAACACTTTCCAACACCAACACCTTCCAACACCTTCCAACACCTTCCAACACCTTCCAACACTTTCCAACACCAACACCTTCCAACACCTTCAGTAGTAGTAGTAGTAGTGTTGGAAGGTGTTTCCGTAATCCTGCTGACGGACAGACAAATCAAAAACCTCCATGGTGTGGAGTTAATTATGGGTCACACTTTTGAAACTTAGCAATAGGGTTTTAATAGGTTTCACAAAATCCTCAACCAGAGGGCGGTACTTTGTATAAAAACATGAATATCACCAGAGTCTACTTTATAAAGATTTGAACTTCCCCTCTACGAAGTACCCCTTTAGGAAAGCATATTAGTTCAGCCACGATGTGTCTGTCAACGCACTGCTTCCTCAGACTCTCTTGCCATCTCAACATGGAATACATTTTGCACACCACAGGGCCATTTTGAAGTGTTTGACATCCATTCATATTTAAGATCTGAATCCCTGAATAATGTAGGCCAAAGACTGAAAATGGTGTTTGACCAAAAACTGGCTTTTCTGTGGTCTGTGTTACATGAAGAGGAGAGAAAATAACTTTTGTATATGGAAATTCAGAAACAACTTACAACTTAAAGAACAAATATTCCATGAATAGCTTTAAGTTGAATTGCATATTTAAATTATCTGATCTTATAAATGTTTTGACTTTAATAATGTTGGTAGCACAATTAGATTTAGACATTTTAGTAAATAATTTGGGTAAAATGCACTTTAACAGCACAAGATTATGAAGTTTGTTATGAAAAAAAGGTTTGCAAAAGTAAAATATCAGATATATTGCATTTATAAAAGTTTAACATCACATATTTAGTTATTAGCTAATGTAGAAGATTGAGACGTGATTCACTTGGATTTTACACATCTGAAGGCTGAAATTAGCGTCACACCAGAAACAGATTTTAATAAATGAACTGAACTGATTGTGATGCATTGAGGCAAAGATACATATATATATATAAATATATATATATATATATTTTTTTTCATATATATAATATATACATATATATATATATTATATACAAATATGTATATACATTTGATATTGTTGCCAAACATATTCTGAAAGCTGAAATTCCATTTTAAATTATGAATGTGTAATATTCAAAAAGGTCAAACAGCTGAAAGTAATCAGTTTGGTGCAAGTTGTGGAAGTAGACCAAACATACTAAAGGAATACCAAAAACTGCCAAAGTGTATATGCAATATGTACATGAATTCATTCTTTAAACTACACAGTCCCTCTGTCATATTTCATGGGGTCTCTTGTCTCGTGGTATCTTGGCACCAATACTTGCACCCGCACAAAGGAAGCAAAGGTTTTATAGAACATTTTCACTGATGTCCTGAATGTTCAGTTGCTCTCATTGTTTTTTATTTGAATCAAACAGAGACAGAAGACAATCAATAGACACAGTTAGAGAACTGGGGATAAAAAGGCTGTTTAATTCTGCTGTTCCAAGTTGTTTCTTTGAGACGCTCAGTCACGATGAGAGAAGAGGGACGGACCCTAAATGAATCATTTCTGTCAAACAAAGTTGAGGCATCATTTGTTCTTCTTCCAGATATTTGAACACAACTCCACAAAGACTTAACGCAGTGATTGGGTGGATCAGGTCTGAGAGGCAATACGTCAATGATCGGGTCACAGGTTTGATCCCTTTGAAGGAACTAATGAGTACAAAACTGCAACAAGAGCTCGTGTCCTCAGGAAAGACACTGAACCCTCACCATGCTCACTCACCGAACAAGGCTGCCAAATTACAGACGGCTTTTGGAGATGGATTAAAAATAAAATCAGACACACACTTCCCAGTGAGGCTTTTCACGATAAGGCGGTGATATATGCTCCTATATACTTCTAGCTTAGCCCCCTCAGTGGGATCCTGAACCAACATTTGTCTCATTTGACAAATGAGCTGTTCTCCGTGAAATGAGAGAGTTTCACCAGCTTCCACTGTAGTTTAAATTCAACATTTAATTAGGATAAATCCTTCCTTAGAGTACCAACGAGTATGTATGTAGAGAGGATGCATTTTACTAAAGTTTGGGAATTATAAAAAGAATGTGAATTTCCATAATATAACTTGATGACTTCTTTCACAATATTTTCAAGACCATGAGTCTCTTAGTTTAGCCTGTTAGCATGCTAACATTTGTTGATTAGCGCTGAACCGAAAGCACAGCTGAGGTTGATGTGAATAGTTAGTTTAGTTTAGTTTAGAGAGTTAAAGCTGAGTGATCTGCAAAGTAATTACAATTCAGCCTGAGGGGGAACGTGCATACCAAGAGTCATATTTGGGGAGATGTTTCACACGGTGGGGCGAGAGGAAAGGTCAGGGCACCCGGGTCAAGCTCCAAGAACTATAGATTGGATGCTCTTCCCATAATGCAACTCAATAGCTCCCCTTCATCACACCCTTCCATTTGGTAAATGCACATATCCTTCAAATTTCATGCCAACGTGACGAATGGTGTCCTGATGATGAGGGAACCAGATTGAAACCGCTGATATGGACAATGACAAAAACCCCATTCTGTCACTGATGTGATCAGTGAGTAATGAGAGAAAATGTTCCGCTTTAAGTCAAGCATGTGATGTATGGAGCCATCTGCTCTTTAAAACGTGTTGAAATGTCACCTTTATTATCCTTTTCTGAGTCTTTAAATGCAGTAAAAGAAATCAAAATGGTCACTTTATTAACTTTTAGGCCCACCATCCCTGGCAAACAGTAGTTAAACAAGGCAAGATCAATTTAAAATGTAAAACAATATCTCTTGAGGTGAGCAACAGAGGGAAAAGTTTGGGCAGATCAAACTCCATCGGTGTGAAGCGTCGGACATATGAAGCTGGGAGATTGGACACTGGTGGTGGGGAAGCAGAATCACATAGAATGGGAATGATATTTAAAGATGAAAACCCAGGGACTGATCGGCTTTAGCAGAAAGATCATTTGGTGACAAATTCTGAATGTCGAGATTTTGATGGTGTAGGAAAGATAAAGTAAAACAGCAGGAAACAGACGATCACACACAGAAGAAAAAGGGCAGAATATGAGTACGAAGATCTTTCTGATTGAGCTTTTGCCAAAGCTTTATACTCAGTTGGGTTTTGTCATTTTGGTAAATTTTGATTCTTTATATTATTTTGCTAAATACTGCACCTTACCTCAACTTGTTGAATAATGCACCTTAACACATCTCAGCTCATCTTATGTTTACATCTTTTTTAGATATATATATTTTGTAAAAATTCATTGCACTCTTTGTACATTTTAGACTTGTTATTCTGTCTCCTGCTGTGTATTGCGACTGTTGCACAACAATTTCCCTCGGGATAAATAAAGTCCTATCTTATCTTATCTTTATTTAATGAACTACTGCATGTATTTGTTTTTGCCTTAAACATTTTATGAGCTAACATACAGTAACTTGCACGGACTGAATTAGGTAGCATTCATTTTAAACAAAAAACTGCAAAACATGAGCCGGCTGTTTCTCAGACAGTAGAAACGTAGTCTCTTCAGTGCATCACTCTGACAACAAACAGATCTTTGCTGCTCCAAATGAAGGAAAATTACCACGAAAGAAACTGGTCTGTCCAGAATGTCTTCGCTTCATTTTATCCTGTTATACATTTGTGCGAAATTGTAAAAATGCAAAATAAAAAGGAGGCTGCAGATGCCTCCACTGCATTATGCCATGAGGCCCCCCCAAGGCATTAGTGAAGCACACCTGCTATGCCAAGGCAGGTGTGCTGGAGCTGGCAGGCTACCTCCTGTCTCACATCTCCTCAGTGCCAACAGGGCTTAAGAGGTTCACCAGGCCCCCAGGCTGCGCTGGTAGTCCAGGCAGGAGGCGGTATCCGACAGCTTCCTCTCCGTCCTCAGACATTTGCTCCTGGCAGGTAAACACCTGTTGAGAAAAATATCTAAAAACGGCCAACAGAAATGTGCATTGGTACTTTTTCTTTTTTTTTTTAGCAACACTGATTTTCATTCTTACAACTTTTGGCCACTGGGAAACTTCAGTGAAGTTGTTGGTTTGGATGTTTGGCCCCTCGAGGTCAGCGGGCATCCAGTGAATCCACCAATCACCGGAGCTGGAAACATTTTGCACCATACATCACCTCTGCACACACACACACACACACACACACACACACAGACACACACACACACACACACATTGCAAGTTGCAATTCTTTTGGAATAACCTGGACACTGGCGGGACATTAAGATAAGACGGATACAGATCATGTCACAGCCGGTCTGCAAAGTACTTTTGGACGCAGGCTTAAACAATCCATCCATAGGATCAAAGATGGAGACTAAAGCCTTTTACACGTCGTCTTCTCTGACCTCTAGACCGCCGTCCCTCTCATGCGGTCGCAGGAAGAGGCCTGGCGCGTGGCGGTGTGGGAGTCGAAGGTGTGATACTTCTGTCTAACGAGCATCTACACAGCACTTTCACCAACAGCTCATGTCTTATTCATCACAGAGTCTGCGAGGGGAAAGACTCTTCGAGGGAGAGATCCTGCCTTCAATATGAGCTTATTTATTAATCTTGAATCAACCCGGAGACAAACTGCGGCGAGCAGTCAGTGCTGTCGGCAGAGTTGACTGCATGTATTAGTGTGATTATTAATGAGTCCTGAAGAGCTTTTCCCAGTCAGCAGTTTCCACACATCACAGAAAAGAGTGTGTGTGCAATTTACTCAGAGCTTTTATCCACTCATTCATATTTACACTGATGCAGTCCTTATATAACGCTGGTCACGCAGAGCAGTTTAGTCACCAGTGATGGATTTCTTCAATTCAAACAAAGCACTACTACTGAACTATTCACCCTCGGACCGGACCTGCAGCCAAACAAAGCTGCATGTTGAGGTTTGGGTTCTTTTTTTCTTTTTTTTTTAACCTGGATCAATTCATAGTGGATCCCACATACGTGCTGACGGCAGGTTGTTCTCAATGATCCCTTTAATGAGTAGTTACGATGACCTTCAGAGAGGCCGGATGCTATTCAACAGTCAGATCTTCTCAGGGAGTGGAGAGTGACCTGCAGGACACACACACACACACACGCACACGCTCACACACACTCACACACACACCTGTAATGAGGTTTCTTCTGACACTGCAGAGGTCTGGCCTTCTGCCCTGCACGGCCCTGGAATGACATTTACTTTAAAACAGATGAATAGCTGTGACCAATGAAGGGAGAATTAACTTTGCCATTATAAAAATGAATGCTGCTAATACTTTTTTGCACTTAAATAAAGCGGCCTGCAAGGAACCAGACCTCCATGAAGGCTATAATGTTCTATAATGATCTAAAGTGAAAGAAAGCCGATATTAGCCATTAGTCTAAAAAATGCATCAACATCCATAGTTTCTTTTTTTCTAAAACGCTTCAACGCTCCCAGTTCAAACCTACAGTTTTGCACCTAAATACTTTTTGTTTAGTGCCACATTATAAAATGACGTAGAGTTTGTCAAAATAAAATGAATTAAAATATCCACTCACCTCCACCTTCAGGTGTTGTTTTTATTGTTTTCTTATCTTCTATGTTTTAAGTGTAACATCATTCTAATTTAAATATAATGTATCACTTTCAGAGCAACCATGTAGAAATTATCCAAACAAAACAAATTAGGAATAAATCAAATAAACACATACGAGGGCAAAACAAATACATATATGTACTGTATACACAAACATGTTTATTACCGTTCAGGCCATCGTATGAGCCTGTTAGTGAGAAAGCCTCCAGCCTCTACATGTTGCGTCACAGTTGTATCTCATTCCCCTCCATGCTCGGCGAAAAACGCCGTGAGCAGCAAAATGAGGTCGTTAAATCATGATTGCAGAGTTACCTACTGTCACTTAATGCAGAGGAAATCTGATTTGAACACCCACAATACGAGCCACGGGATTTGATTAGTCCAGATAAAAATTGAACTCATGAGACTTTCAGCTTTTTGCTGTTGGAAACATCAGGTTCCCCAGACACTCCCAGCATGTGGTGTGAATTATTTATGAATGGCAGAATAACATACTATCTCTTGGATTTCTTTTTTTTTTCTTTTTTTTTTTTTTTCCAACGTGGTCCCAGGATGTTAAAGACAAAAACACAAAGACATACAATCAAGTTAAACTAAACACCCCTGAAACCTACGGACACAGAGCACTGAACGCAGGTCTCATGCGCCTGTAAGCTGCTCTCGGTTTAACCAACTGGATGTGGAACAGAAGGATGTTCCAAAGAAATAATGACGTCACAGAGAATTTGCTTCGACAGCCCAAAAACAACAACGAAGAAATCAATGTATTCGTATTTTCGTATATCAAAATCCAATGATCTTTTCTCCCCCCGATAATATCATAACATCCATCCATCCATATATCCATCCATCCATCCATCCATCCATCCATCCATCCATCCATCCATCCATCCATCCATCCATCCATCCATATATCCATCCATCCATCCATCCATCCATATATCCATCCATCTATCTATCTATGCATCCATTCATCCATCCATCCATCTATCCATCCCTCCATCCATCCATGCATCCATCCATCCATCCATCTATTCATCCATCTATCTATCTATCCATCCATCCATCCATCTATCCATCTATCCATCCCTCCATCCATCCATCCATCCATCCATCCATCCCTCCATGCATCCATCCATCCATCCATCCATCCATCCATGCATCCATCCATCCATCCATTCATCCATCCATCCATCCCTGCATCCATCCATCCCTGCATCCATCCATTCATCCATCCATCCATCTATTCATCCATTCATCCATCCATGCATCCATCCATCCATCCATCTATTCATCCATCCATGCATCCATCCATCCATCCCTGCATCCATGCATCCATCTATCCATCCATCTATTCATCCATCCATCCATTCATCCATCCATGCATCCATCCATCCATCCATCTATTCATCCTTCCATGCATCCATCCATCCCTGCATCCATCCATCCATCCATCCATCCATCCATCCATCCATCCATCCATCATCCACACTTTTAGCGACAGGAGGTGTGTGTGGAGCAACTCTGTGTCTCTGTGTCGCGCTACCTTCTAAACCCACCCACTGTGTAGCGGTCCAAAATGTATAATATATATTATAATATAGATCAAAAAGACATTACTCATAGCACAAGACACATCTAATAAAGGGATGTTGAAGGCTGCTAGCACATCATCTAACACTGCCGCCATCTTTGAAGCATTGGTGCGAAGGTTCAGTGTGTTGGCGACACAGCAGGAGCTCTGGAAGTCAACCCACTGCTTCTCCACCCACATTTCCACCTCAGAGAAAGAAACGGAATTATTATCTGCGCCGTGCTACTTCAGATTACTACATTCTGAGTACAGTGAATAACATTTGCATTGACTAATTTGAGTTTGCAGCCGTGCGGATTGTTGTGCAGGAATGTGCAAAGACCTTTAAGTTTGGGAAATATTTATCGTTTATCGTTTTACAAACTTTCCAGTTGCAGTTTTGAGTGTGTGAGCCAGAAAAAAATAATGAGTTAAGAATGCAGAGAGAGAGACAGAAAGGTCAAAGAAAGACAAGGAGGAGGCGATGATATAATTACGATGATGGTTTTCAGGAGGACACAAAGAATCTAAACTATTTGTGCCTTGTGTAAAATGTGAAATGCTTGCACTGGAGAAAAATGTCAACGGATCACTTAAGTCATCAGGGTCCATGCTCTCGCCGCCATGGATATCTGTACCAAAGTTCATGGTGATGCATCCGACACCTTCGAAATATTTCATTAAAAATAGCAAAAAATGGTCGACCTCGTGTTGGCGCAGCAAGAAAGGTCAGCAGGGTTCTTCCCCCGGGAGTGTGTGTGTGTGTGTGTGTGTGTGTGTGTGAAACATCACAACAGCTGATTGATTCAGTCGACGTTCAGGGTCTTGGAAGACAGTACAGCACACTTGGCGTCTCGGAGAGAAGGGACAAACAAGTTGATGGACGCGGGAGAGAGATAGAAAGTAAGAGATTGAGACTTTGGCTCAGATTTACTGAGAGTCGGATGCAGAGTCACATCTTGGCTGGTGTGTCCAGCTCCTCTTGGCCCGCTCTATCTCTGCATGACAGGAGACAGACAGCAGGCTGGAGCAGAAAAAAAGAGGAGAGAGTGTGTGCGTGTGCGCGTGTGTGTGTGTGTGTGTGCAGCCGGCAGGGACGATAACAGCTGAATCAGGGAGAAATATGGCCAAAAAGTAGGAGCCGCCCTCACCTAATGAAGCACCATAAATACAACAGCCCACTTCCCCTTCTCCCTCCTTCGCCCGTGACTCTCTCTCTTTTTCTGCCAACGTCTGAGGAAACAGTGCACACATTTACAAAATGCTGTATTCAATAGCTGCCGTTACAGTATCAGCTTCACTGGATATAATACTATTCCGTGGCAACGTGCCAGTCTGCTGCCTGGACGCTCAGGCACGCTGGCAAATACTAATGACGTGTGACTGGCTGCGTTCTCATGCAGCTGCGTGTGAATACATCCTTACACAACGATGACACCTGCTGGCCAGGCGAGGCGCCATCGACACGAGGACGACGTTGTGTGATGACGGTCAAGAGACCGCACAGGTGAGACGTGTCAGTGCGAGGCCACAGTCTTTGTGGAGGCTTGTGTGAGGAGGAGCTACCAGTTACACTCCAGCTTCACTGTTTTGGATGGCAGCCAGAAGAGCTGCGGGGGGAAATACATTAATCTGTATTTATTAACAGGGTTATTTTTTGCTCTACCAAGTCTGAATCGTTCTGGTTTTATCTCTTCTTCGCTGCTGCAGCTCCTGACTGATTAATCCCGTCGAAATGTTTGAACCTCGTTGAGACAGCAGGCGTTTTAAATGGATGCAAATGAAGAAGCTCAGCAGCTCCGGCTCCTCTTTTCTTTTTGTTCACTCTTTCAAGATCGTCAGTCAAGTTAACCCAGAAATATCAAGTCTTTTTAGGAATCTGGACAGCAAATAGAGGACTGCACCTCCACACACGGCGGACACAGAGGAGTCTTTATAGAGACGTCTATGAGCCGTGAAGCAGCCAGGCCAGGAGAATGATTTAAAGGAAGGTATAGATATAAAGGCAAAGTCATCACATGTACTTATGAATGTAATCAATCACCTCACGCAGCACCGACACATTGACATTGAGAGAAATATTGATGCACTTCCTGATTTAACTTTCACGATCTGCAGACGGTGAAAGTTAAAGTTGTTTCCTGGAGCTTCTGCGGCCTCGACGCTTTGGGTTTGTTTAGAAAGTTTTGTGGCAAAACCTTCAATTTTATCCCAAAATTGAATTTGTCTAAAGGAGGTGAAGCTGCTACAACAGGATTTCGACTATAATGGGTCACTAAGTAAGATCCAAGCTAATGAAATTCATCTCAAGTTAGCAGTTTTCCAAGTCTGGGCGACTGGATTCCACAATAAATCTGCTTAGTGTGGAGAGCTTAGGTGAATGAATGCTTGTGAAATCCTTCCACTGTTAAAGTTTCTGTCCTTGACTGTGTGAATGTGACTCACTGGCGTTTTGTGCTGAGCAGCTCACTTCACCCGCCTTCATCCCTTTCATCGGCCATTCCTCCCAAATCAGCAAATTTAGCTTTATCGACTGATGCGAAGCGTCGGCTTAACAATAAAGGATATATTTCTCAGAGATTGAAAACCATAATCCCTAACGTCTTAACGCTATTATCTGACATAAAACACATTCGGAAAAAGTTTTTCAAGAACAAAAGGAGGCTCCTTTGTTGTCACTGACGCTTATGTGTTCGTGTGATGACACAACGGGATTTCACTGAGCCCGACGATGGTCCATGAACGCGTCTGTGAAACCTTTTTCCTTCCCTTGATTTTCAAGGGTAAAGTAAGAAACTTAATAATTAACCTGGTGTGGTGTGTATTAATATATATGTAAAGTGCAGGAGGATAAAAGAAGATGTAGTTTTGTTCGTCATATTCACGTCAGTTGAACATGGCAGCGTCACAAGATGTTGAACCTCATTAACTACATCGCTTATTATTACAAGGTTTAATTATTATATGGATTATATTCTACATCAGCAGTCCACCAAAACCTCTCTCTCTCTGTCTGTCTCTGTCTCTCTCTCCATCTCTCTCTCTCTCTCTCTCTCTCTCTCTCTCCATCTCTCTCTCTCCGTCTCTCTCTCTCTCTCCATCTCTCTCTCTCTCCACCCATGTTTTGAATCCATACACTATTCCCTCCACCTGTATTCCTGCCAGCCTATTTCTCTCCATCTGTGCATCAGTCTGTTTGTTCTCCCTCTCCGTAAAGTATATACCACAGTTGGCTTGCTCCACTTCCTCTTGCTCGTCCCCCGGCAGATTCCCGTGTTTGTCATACAAAGACTTATTGCACGCAGTTTCTATGAGCCAGAAAATCATTGCAATTAAACCTCGATAGATGGAGTCAAGTGACAGTAAATATCAACGGACCGAAGCCGACTGAGAAAGACAACAGGTGCTGACTTTAGCTGTGCTGGGAGATGTAGTCTTCTTCTACCCGCCTTCTGTAGCCTGTTTTTACCAAAGGAGGAAGTCAGGAGGCTTGAAATCTTGTTATTTTAAGTTACAGTACATAACTAATAACACCAATCAATCAATCAATCCATGTTAATTATATTCAGGACTTGATATTCACTTACAGTAAATGCCATTGAGACACTATCCCAAAAAACTTTTACTTTATACATCGACTGAGAATTGATACTCGTTGCAGATTTGAATTCTCAGGCTCGCAAACTGGTTTCGCCATAAAGCAAAAGAACCTCTTTGGTCAAATGTGGGTGAAAAAATTATGTTTTGAAAGTCGAGGGGGGAAAAATGCAAGCTGCACATGGGAGCAACATACATGTTATGTAGGCCACACAGCATATTTGCAATACTGGAATAATTTCCTGGTGAAAGTTCAGTATAAGATGTAACTTCTGACAGAAACTCAATTTAGAAAAACGTATCCAGCAAACACAGAAACATATGAGTAGTTGGGTCATAAGGAATGTTGCACCTTATTGTTTGATGAGTGTGAGGCTGTGAACGGTGCCAGGTGAGCACACACACACTCTGTGCACACACTCCTGTAACTTAAGGAGTTGGCCTCTTTTATGCAGATCATGTTCATGTCAAAGTAAAAGCTCTTTTGGTCATGCGCTAAGTCATTTAATGGGTTTTATTCCCAATTAACTTGCCACAGTTACTGACATTTAACGGCGAGTAATTAGAGACAAAGTGTTACTTCTGTGATGTAGTATGAAGGAGTTCTTGTTATAAACTGTTTTTAAAAAAAAAAAAAATGTATTTCTTCTTGAGAGATTATTGAAAAATGTAACAAATATAAAACAGTGTTTACAAATCTACAGGTATTATTTATGGGTTCACCTATTAAGGAAATTTCACTTGGTTTTCTGGTCGTAGGCCAATAATAAATGCTTATTATAGTAGATTATGTCATAAAAATGTCATAAAAAAATGTCAAAGTATAGTTTATCATAAAAACAGTGATAAAAATGTCCAAATAAAGTCATATTATAGTATGTCATGAAAACATTCATTAAAATATCAACAAGTAGACTGGCATGAAATATTTTATAGTATAGCCTTTCATAAAAAAAAAGACATAATTTAATAATATAATTTGTCATAAAAATCATATGAATGTCATATATCACATGAAAATTATGGTTTGGTGATTATACTCGACATCTCATAGTCATAAAGTCAGAAATCTCCAGAACAGCATAATATGTATTTTTAATTTGATCTATTTGCTCCAGTGCTTGTTGGAGTTATTTAAATGTTTCACACATATATGATAATATTTCTCTCTTACATGATAAAAAAATAAATATGTTTATTTATTTTTTTTAAATCAATAAAACGCCGGGCCATTTGTAAAAGGTTGCCACAATGTCAAGTTCCTGCAGCTAAAACAAAAAACTTTATTCAACTCAGTTTTTTAGCCCAACAATGAGACGATATCACAGGACAAATAAGTTTGTAACGAGGGTATTTGACCCTTAAGATTTCACCTTAAATGTACAGTAAATGTGCATCTCTTGGCTCTGGCAACTAATCACTTTGGCTTTAGTCATAATTAGAGTCTGGAAACCAAATGTCTCATTGTTTTATAAAATTATAGCCACCAAAAGAAAGGGGGTTGATTGGTTGAAGCGTGTTTTACAGTTGGATTTTGGGGCGACATGCATCAGAATGCTATGCTTTGCCTGGAAAGATGACGGAAACAATTACTGTAGATCCTATTCAGACATTTGAAATGTTCCCGTTTATCTTCTGGTGACGATCAACCATCTCTGCAGGCCGTGCTGTCCACCAACTAAGTGGCTTCTCCCTGAATAATGCGGCAAACGTTGAAGTCAGAGTTAAACAAATAGCGTCTTGGGCAAAAATGTGTACTAATCCATTTTATTGAGCTCGCATATGGAGTGTGGGTGAAATATTATGAATATATACTTGTATACTTATATAAACTGTCACAATGAGTCTTATTGTTCTTATTTAGAAGTGTTATGAATATATAAACTGTCACGATGAGTCTCATTGTTCTTATTTAGAAGTATTATGAATATATAAACTGTCACGATGAGTCTTATTGTTCTTATTTAGAAGTGTTATGAATATATAAACTGTCACGATGAGTCTCATTGTTCTTATTTAGAAGTATTATGAATATATAAACTGCCACGATGAGTCTCATTGTTCTTATTTAGATATTAAATGTGATATAAAGATGTTATTGAAT
>CALSCE010004105.1:698540-737890 GCA_943593645.1 Bovichtus variegatus
CTGTCACGATGAGTCTCATTGTTCTTATTTAGAAGTATTATGAATATGTAAACTGTCACGATGAGTCTCATTGTTCTTATTTAGAAGTATTATGAATATGTAAACTGTCTGAAGATCTAATTGGAGCAGAGAAGCACTGAGAGGCGTGGCCTAAGTGCCAACAAGGGGCCAATAGGAGCTGGCCCCAGCCAACCAATGGGAGAAGACTATACCTGAAAGTATAAAATATGTTGTAAACTAGAGATCTGTGACAGAGGAACTACTGAAATGTGAAATATATATATTATATATATAATATCGTCATCAATAAATACAGTTAATATGAAGAGAAGTTTTCTGAAATTGATTTCTATGCGTCTGTATTTCAAATTAAAAGAACACAACAGAGCCGTGAAAGCAGGTTAGCGACCATCAATCACCATCACCATCGCTCCTACAGAACGACGAAGACACTTATATTTAATTTAAGACATTATCCATCATGAGCAGGATTCTCGTTGCCACGGTGAGGGTTGTCAGGCAACCAGCGCAGACTTCAGGAAGTCAGTCATGTATAAAGGCCAAGGAAGAGTTCACCACATAACGCCCGAAAACCAACACGGTTTCATTGTTTTTACACGTCTCCTGCTGCAGCTTCACGCGGAACCAACAGGTACGACTTGTGTTCAGACAGAACGCAAAGCATTTTGCATAAAAAAACTAAAAAAAAGTCAATGGAAGGACGCATTTAGACGCCTAATTGACCCGGGAGGACATTTCCCCAGCTATTCCTTTGAAACATAATAACCAGTTTGTTGAGGATGTCGACTTATTACCATCTCCATTCGACTCATTCATGGGTCTGAAGATAGATTCAACACAAACTACATTTCATTTTTAAAAAAAGTGTGTTTTTCAGACATTTAAGTTACAGAGAATCAGTTTCAAAAGCATTTCATTGACTGTAGTTCGAAGCTTGTCAGGAGCAGTTTCACCCTGAAGTTCAGTCTAAATTCTGTTGTTTTCTTACAGTCATGAATGTCTTTTTCATATCTCTCTGAAACTAATATTTTGTGGTCTTAGTACAATTTCTTTTGCGTTTTATGACCCGCTGTCGCCATCAGTTTCTTGTAATATTTATAGCAAGTTATTCTTCCATTGCACTTATGGCTCATCACTCTGAATAAGAGCATCGAATGTATGAAATGTGAAATGGAGAAACGCAGATTGAGTCTGGACACTAACGTCGCTGTAGACCCTCTCTACATCTTTGCCCTTTCAGAATCCCCAGTAAAGCAATAATTAAGTCTCTTCATAAGACGCTGGAGATGAAACAATGACTTTGCACATTTTCACACTGCTGTGAAACTTGGGGATGAAGCCCACGTGTGTTTTCCAATAAAATCCGAGGAAGAAAAGGAGAACAGCTGTTGTTTGTGTTGGTTTATTACCTGTTTCCCTTCGTGTGTTCACCACGACTGCTTCTCTTTAAATACTTTCATAAACTGTTAAGAGCGCAACCTTAAAACGTCTCCACCGACATTCATCAAGTCGTTCATCGATCCCCGGCTCTGCATCGAACACAGTTTCTGTTTCCATGTTTATATGAGCGAACACTATGCGAGTTGACAGAATCAGAGGGAGACGTTGATTGAAACGCTACCAAAGCAATCAGCTGTGGCGGACCAGCATATTAAGGCCACAGGGCGTTTGGAAAAACAATTATGACCGGAAGGGTGACTCTTTCTGAACTATTGAACCACTTTGATTGAAAAGCCTTTACATTCATAGTGTCCCGGAGCCACTCAAAAAAAAAAAAGTTGTTTTTGTGAGCGTTGATGTAAAAGCAATTTGAAATCTCACTCCGCGACTTCCTGTTGGTGATAATCCACTCAGCTGTCAACACGCTGCCAGTGTGAGGCACGCTCTAACAACAGATCACTTTAAAAATGTTATTTGTGAGGAAGAAATCCCTCGAACTTGTATTTAGTACAATCTGGTATTAGGCCAAGCGATGTATTAATGGGAATTTCGGCAAACGAAGAACTTAGCGTTGGAGTTTCTTCCAGGAATGACCTCCATCACTTAAACTTAAACTTCCCATCTCACAGGCGCTTTATTCCAACGTTCACATTTTACATGACTTTGTCAATCAATTTGTTCCAAATGACTTCATATAATTTTCTGTTTAGATTAGAGCTTTTTCTTGCTTTGCTTTAAATAGCAATGTATTTAATTTTAATTTGTCAATTGCAGCCTATGCAGTATTTTTTAATAGATACAATAGGATTGATGAAATGTTCTGTTCTTTCTTCAGATGATATTAATCACACAATTCATAATGTTTTGATAACATGTTGCTATTGTGGTTGTTTCTTACAGCTTATTGCTGGGCTGGTGTGTGTTGACCAGAGGATTTAAATTAATACGTCTCATTATTGTAGGTGAGGCGCGTTGGAGAAAAAACCTCAGCGATCATTTAGTAGTTAAGAAGAAGCAGATGAATCTGATGTAGACTTTTCTTAATGACAAATTTAAGATACAAAAAAAAGAAGCTATTGGTGAATGTTGATTATATCAGAGTTATGGGCCTGAAAACCAATAATGGTAATGAAAAAAGATAACTTTCAGTCAGAAAACTATTTATTTTTGCATTTTGAGTAAATGCTAATAATTATGCTGATGTATTTGACACGATCTCCTGATGTTAACTCAGATTGAGTTTGAATATTAATGGTGTAAAAAAAACAGCACTATAATGAAGTGGGTCAAACAGCATCTACAAGCTAATGTGGAGCGCCAGCCGGTGAATGATGGCATAAAAACATCCAAAGCAATTATGTAATCTGCATAATATAGCTTAAATTCACCAACTGCCTCCTTTCAGCTCGATGGGCAATTATCTTTTATCCAGAATCACCCGCCTTAAATCTAAAAAGTTCAATCCACACGTCAGTTTTCTATAACATCTTTAATTAAAAGGATTTACAACACAAACTGGCACCACTTAATTTAAATGGCATCTTTTTTTTTTTTTTTTTATCCTTACTTCTTCTGCACAACGTTGCATTTTTTTGTACAAACAAACACACAAAATGTGTCCCTTCATAAAACAATTGTTAAGGTCTAATATCCTGGCAGTTCAGTATGATTGTGATCTTTCATAAAAATGCGTAAATCAGAGACGACTGAGCATAATATGCATATGGAAGTGGACATTTGTAGAAGGAAAAGCCCTCGAACGGAGACACCCAATACCTCGATTCAGTTACCTGTCTTACAAAAACTCAAAACTGGGAAGGGGACCATCGAACAACTTTATAAAACCAGCGGGAAAATGCGAACAAAAAAGGTTTGGAGTTACAACACAACGTATTAACTCTCATTAGACGATCTGAGATGACTTGCATCATGAGCTTGTTCACTGTCGGCTGCTGTTTAGACCCTGAACAGAAACATGCACAGGTTCTGTCACTTGGTTTATCTTCCCCCGGATGATTGACGACCGCAGACTCAACACTGACTCATATAAAACATCTGGAAGTTATTGATACAGTTTGTACCAAAACATTTACACATGAACACGTCGACTTCCTGTGTCTGACACACGAACATTGACTTCCTGTGTCTGACACACGAACACGTTGACTTCCTGTGTCCGACGCATGAAGACATTGACTTCCTGTGTCTGACACATGAACACATTGACTTCCTGTGTCCGACACATGAACACATTGACTTCCTGTGTCCGACACATGAACATTGACTTCCTGTGTCTGACACACGTGTGGGTTTGACCCGTGAAGCTTTGAAAAGTCCGTTTTGCGGCCGCACTGTGATCCATATGGAGAACAAAGACGAGTTCCATTAGCATAATTTTTCTTTTGTTTTTGTGAATTAAATATGTTCTTCCTTGGCTTTTTTGACATTTAAGGTGTGAGACACCACTGCTGAGTCGTCGTTGTGCATCTGTATCAGATTCTGGATTTTTGGCGCTCGGACTGCATCAACATGGGAGACAGTTACGCTCCCGCCTGCTTGAGCGAAGACATTTCCAAGCAAACTAAGCAGGTGAGATCACAAGGACTCGTGCCATCGTTACATGTGACAAAGCCACTTTGACACTTGACGTTACTTTGGGGGACAAAAACAAGGTTTGGCTTCTCGCTCGGCTGAACTGCATCTAGTAAAATCTGCAACATTGCTTTCAAAAGGAAGGGCTACCTGATGAAATTACTTTTTCTCTGGCAGGATTAAGCGTAGGGCCTGAAGATGAGGTGGATAAGAGACTGTTTTGCTCTTCATCTAATAGATGTTTCATGACAGGCAGTGGACAGTCCAGTGCAGAGGTCCAGGATAGGACGATAACTTTTCTGTCGCCCGGCAACAAATTTCACCAAACCCCCGGCACTGTTACACCAGGAAAGCAAATTTGCAGATGGTGATTACCAGAACTACCATCCAGCAGAAAGGTAGAGGGAAGCAACGAGCATCTAGCTGGTGTACGTGGAGGTTGGCATCAATTCCCTTTCAGTTCCATCAGACTGCCAAGCTCAATGTCAAAAAAAAAAAAAAAAAAAATACCTGTTTTTCAATCTACTGAACACAACCCAATTCCTTATGTGACCGACGAGGAAGTGCGTAGAATCCAACCCTGGTGCCGTCCGAAAAAAGGTGCGTTAACGAAAGTCAGGTGGAGGTGGACACAAGAGGAAGAAGAATGAGGAAAGGATGAGAAACGGGAAGAAAGAAAATGGAGGGAGGAGAAAGTTCAGGCAGGGAAAGTGACTCAAGCCTCCGCCGGCCGGTTAATGCTGTGAAATAAGTTACGATTGCAAACAAGATGGACAGCCCCAAAAACGTCTGTATTAAAATAGAAAAGGTTATATATCGTAATCTACAAATTGCAGATGACTGCAAAAAAAAAAAAAAAACTCAAACAAAATAAGAACTCAATATCATCTTCAGCAGCCCACAAATAACACAAATAAAATCTTTAAATGGTCTTAATGTGGGGAAAAATGCACTCTCTCATGATGAAAATCTTTGAATTATCTTTTTATATTAAAAGAAATATTCATGCATTCAGCCAGCGGAGGGCCACGCAGTCACTTTCCCTCCCTGTGGAGGAGATGAGGAGATGAGATGATGTGTTTTAGGCGGTGCCTGCTGCGCCTGCAGGCACGGCTGTGGCGATTGTCGCGGCGTTCAGGCCTTTCCCTCGATGTCTCTGACCACCTCTCCTGCGTCCGCCGCCTCCCGACTTGAGCTGCAGACAGACAGGAACATCAGTGAGCCGCGTGTGAAACGGGCCAGACGTGAGGATGCACCTCTGAGGAGCAGGATGCTGTTTGGACTTTTTCTCATTCGTGTTTTGGAATTAAAAAGGGTGAGCGGGGAAATATATTTGGTTACAGTTTGTCCGAGGGCAGGGGCTCTCAAACTTTTTTTCAAACCAAGGACCAGTTAGAAAAACACTCACGGACCACCTGACTCCACAAATATCCAAAAACATTCACATCCAAACTTTTTGCATGAAAATTAAGTATTTAACACATCCAAGCTTATTTTCAGGAAAATGAAGTTTAAAAAAAATAACTAAATAATAATTAATTTTTTTTATTGTTTTTTTTGCATGAAAATTAAGATTTTTTTTCACATCCAAGCTTTTTTTCAGGAAAATTTAAGTATTTTTTCACATCCAAACTTTTTCCATGAAAATTAAGTTTTTTTTCACATCCAAGCTTGTTTTCAGGAAAATTAAGTTTTAAAAAAAATAATAACTAAATAATAATTTCCATGAAAATTAAGTTTTTTTTCACATCCAAGCTTATTTTCAGGAAAATGAAGTTTAAAAAAAATAACTAAATAATAATTAATTTTTTTTATTGTTTTTTTTGCATGAAAATTAAGATTTTTTTTCACATCCAAGCTTTTTTTTAGGAAAATTTAAGTATTTTTTCACATCCAAACTTTTTCCATGAAAATTAAGTTTTTTTTCACACCAAAGCTTATTTTCAGGAAAATTAAGTTTAAAAAAAATAACTAAATAATAATTTCCATGAAAATTAAGGGTTTTTTCACATCCAAGATTTTTTCATGAAAATATTTCATAAAATATTTTTTGACATCCAAGCTTTTTTCATGGAAATTAAGAATTAAAAAAAAAATAATAATAATTCCCATGAAAATTAAGGTTTTTTTTCACATCCAAGCTTTTTTCAGGAGAATTAAGTTTTTTTTTTTTAATTATTATTATTTTTTGCATGAAAATTTGGATTTTTTTCACATCCAAGCTTTTTTCAGGAAAATTAAGTATTTTTTTATTATTATTTTTTTTGCATGAAAATTAAGGGTTTTTTTTTTACATCCAAGCTTTTTTTCAGGAAAATTAAGGTTTTTTAGTTAGCTCTTCAATTGTTAAATCACAGGACCAGGGAGAACACTTAATTAGTCACAAGTACAAAGAGCTCACATTAAAGTGAAGTAAGAGCTGCGCACCAACAGGGAAGAAACACAGAGCAACAGTTTTCTCTTTTAAATGAGTTCATCATCTGTTTCCTACAACCACTGCTGTGCAGTTCAGGAACTACTCAGTGTTTCCGCCACTTTACGGACAAGTGTTAATGTCCGTAACCTAAGTGTGGGGGGCTGGTGTGAGTCAGCGACTGAGGCAGAGTCTTACAGTTCATGTGATAACGGAACCGCAGGCCTTCGGGTTTGCAACACACTGGCGGAAACACTGCTAGTCCAGCAATTAAGAACTTAATTGCGAAAAATTGAAGCTGCTCAGCGGCCGGCAGTAAAACACTGCAGTTAACTGTGAAGCTATGATTACAAGACTGCACTCAAGTATGCATGCTGGGGAAGAAGCCAACAACACAACATCCAAGCATAAGAAGAAGAGGGCCACAGACCCCCCCCCCCCACATCGCTGTTTTTACCTTGTTCTCTTTGTTGCCATCTTTACATAGAGCCTCCTCCTCTGCCACTGTCTGACGCAGCATGCCAAGACAGGGAGAGAGGGAACGCAAGAGAGATGGAAGCACAACAGTAAAGTGTTAAAAGTTGAAGGAAAGGTCATGGAGGGCAGAGGGAGGAGGGGGGGGGGACGAGCGGATGAAAGCAGCATGTTATGGGCAGGATGGGGCGAATGAAAGGCGAGAGAGAAATGAACTGGCGTATTTAAAAAGAAAAGAAGAAGAGCGGGAAGAAAAAGGAAACGAGTGACACTTTAAAGAGCGACTTTTCAAACATTCAGACACAGTTTAGTTCGTTGCAAAGAAATATCCTAATTGGAACAGCGTAAAAACACAGTTTTGGATTTAATCTGCGCCTTTTGTTTTTACGATGTTATTAAATGTTGCAAAATCCATCTTTTCACATGTCAACTCAACTCTAGATTTGTTTTTAAGTTAACAACAATACTCTGAATCGAGGGTTATTGTCCTGCACTGAGTAATGATGGATTGGACTGAGACTGAATCCTTTTTACGGGATACATTACACATTATGAAAAGGTTCACAGAGTGTGGATTTACTCACTGGTAGCTGCGCTGCGTTAGGACTGGGCGGTCGTGCGGTGGATCCAGCCTCCTCATTGGCTCCCGTGCCCTCTTTAAAAGTCTTCTTACTGGCCAGCATCTTGGACTGCTGGGCCTTAGCTGCCTGGGTGTTCACGGCTTGGAGAAGCTGAAACACACCCACAGCCAGCGTCAGTTGACATGTAAAAGGGTCGCTTATAGTGCGGAGAGCCCACATCCACACTGTAACACAGGAGCGACCGTACGCTTCAGTACCTTGGTGATGGTGCCGACCGCTTTGGTGCGTCCTTCCCTGAACACCAGTTTGTGGTCACAGTGCAGGTACTCGGGAGTCTTAATGAAGCGGAAGTGGACTGTGGCCTTGTCCCCTGTCCGCAGACAGTCTTTGTTCATGGTCAGGATGGTGGCTGTCTGCCTGATGCTGCCACAGTGGACTGGTGTGAGGGAGAGAGAGCGGGACCCAGTTACTCTTGGTGGGAATGTTTCAGGGTGACCATATAGCAACACCAGGCCAGATCAATCAAAGACATATAGAAGCTACGTATCAGTGACGTGTTGAAACTAACCCATGGCCTGGTATCTCGGGGATATCGTGGTGGGGTGGTGAAGAACCAGAATCTCAGCCTCAAACTCCCAGGTGGCCTGTGGCATCAACTTTGGGGAAACCATCACCATGCCTTTCCTTATAGAGGAACGTTTGATCTGAGAACACACAAACAAAGTGAAGAATGAAGTTGGGGAAGTGAAGCCAAAGCAGACGTAGAGACAGAACACGAGCTGAACCCACACGTTGGGATTTGCATGAATTATAAAACTGATTCATATGCATATTACATGAAAGGGTTTCTGATTAAATATCCTTTTCAGGAGAATTTAAAAACTGAACTTTGCGTCAGGTTGTCTGTGTTCTGTTTTTGCAACGTGTGAAAAACATTCATACGTTTTCTGACGGCAGTAATTCAGAGAAACTGTTCTCCAAACAAACCTTTTTGAGGGCGAAGGACGCCGTCTGCCCACCGCGAACCTCTTTCACAGGCATCCTCTTGCGGTGGATGGATTTAACTGCGATGGGGATGAAGGTTCCCAGAGGGTCCGGGCCCAAGAGCAGTGTGTCGTTGAGTCGTATCATTCCACGTAACGTAGTCCCTGAAACTACCGTGCCCACGCCCTGCCAAGAGAAGAACACACACACACACACACCTCAGTACGTTCAGGATTTTCTACTTAATAGTGTAAATGTTAACACTTCACACCTGATTATGAATTTTCACACAACACCCACACTCTGCTTTTCATATTCAGAGAGTAGTAGTCTATTTCCAGCACTATGTCCACAGCTTTCACTCAAGCAACTTTTAAGAGAAAACACATTTTAAAGCCCACATTATGTGCTTTATTTTATATCCCGCTTCGATGTTTGACAGCTTCACATTCACACGGGAGGAAACATTCACACACTGCTGCTGCGAGACACACTGCGTCAGTATTTACCTGCAGCAGCAGAGACTCTGGAAATGCTAAAATGCTTTGGTCCAGTTGTCCCTGTTGGTAGCCACTTTCAGGAACCAGGAGAGAATTGAGCGACTCGGCTATAAAAAGGAAAGAAACGTGTGGAAGTGTAAAGCTCAGCGTGTGTTTCAGTCTGTACCGGTACGGAGTATGTGTCGTCTATTTGGAACTCGGCAGGCTCATCGTTGCTGAAGTTGGTCCTGGAGGAGAGGAGGTTGAGGAACATCTTCAGAAGATCCATGTTCTCCCCCGTCACATTTGAGATTTGGAAGATGGGACACATCCTGCAGAGGGAGGAAGTCAGAGGAGAAGAGCGTGACCCTCTAACACACTTCACATCACCAACACACAAGTGACAATTCAGGACTGGAGCCCGAGTTTTGTTGAGCAAGACCTTGAAGCTCTACTGGCATCAGGGAAGCTGTTGTTCAGCCCCACCCTCACATCTGACCTCTGAAGGGGGGGCAGGTTCATGAATATTTATGCACACTTAAGACGATTTAGGAGGAAAGTTTAAGTAGAAATGCAACACAATTATGGGCTTAAAATACAAACCGAGGCTGCAATAGTAAGTAATGTTGTTCAGCAGTATCTTTAAAAACTATTGTGGACAGATATTTTAATTGTGTAATAGATTTTTCACGTTTTTTTTGTTTAGTACAACTGGTTTGAACTACTAAAGTTTAAAATCTCTCTTCTCGTCACTCTTCTGTGTGTGAAACACTCTCTACTCATGTCTCTCCAGATCACCATCTCAAAGCGACTAAGGGTTTAAATAAAGGATTAAATAAAACATTTTCTTAGTTGCTTTCTGTCCCGTCAACGTCTGTTTGTTTGATTTTCATTCCTCCCCCAATTTATTTCCGTCCTTCTGCCTCCCTCTGCTTTGCTCGTACCGCTCGGAGCTGAAGTTGGAGGCTGTGACGATGACGTCATCCTTGTTCTGGACCAGCACGGGGATCTTCCTGCAGCCGGGCGACTTCAATAACCTCTGCAACAATTTTAGCGTCTCTGCAGATACACACACACACACACACACACACACACACACACACACACACAAAGACAAATCCGCACAAAATACATCACATGAGTAATTCTCAAAACAAAAACAATGGCTGTCACAGCGTCTGGGAACAGAACTGAGCAGACTGCAAAGATCTTTAAGAGGAATCGGCTTCACCAGGAGATGGACTTCAGGAGTACGCACTCCACAAAAAGCAAACTGGAGGAAGAGTTCGGCCTTTTTCTATCTGCCCTATATCAAAGCATATTTAATCATAGGTTATTAAAAAAAAACATTCCCATTTTCTAAACGGCTCCTCTTTGCTTCGTTAATTTCACATTAAAGCTTTGCCAGCAGTTTAGTGGTGCAACTCCTAACCTTTAACCATTAACATCATTAAAGCAAAGCCAGGGAATTAGCAAGTACAGTTTTTAACAACAGAGTGCAGAGTATGGATTAGTTCTAGTATTGATGTTTTTATTGCAGTGGGAGTGAAAATGATGCTGAATTTACAACACAAGGCATTATTCTGACTAATAACTGACTTCTTATTGTGCAGTCTGAAAACTATTGATAACTTATCTTCTTTGTCAGAAGTTGTGCAGATATGCGGCGCTCGTTATTAACAACATACAGCTTCTTTAGGGATCTAATAGGTCTATGAGTTCAGTAAACACGACGTGGGTTGGTCTCGTTACCTTGCAGGATGTTGGCCGGACACATGTCTATCTTAGTAACCACCACAAACACTGGCACATTCAGGGCCAGAGCCAGACCCAGGTGCTCTTTGGTCATGCCAACGATGCCAGCGTTACTGCCAACCTGAGGCGGGAGAAAGGAGTAACAGGGAACACAAGAGGGTTGACTTCAGAAAGAAACAAGAAGCCAAAACATGCAGTTCCTCAAATGGCCACTTGAGGCTTTGCTCCAAAAGCGGGTCGATCTCTGTCGACCCTCGAGTTAATATGTCCAACTTAACAGCAGAAATAATCACGTTTACAGCCTGGTAATAAAAAAAGGTTTTTCTCACTAAATTCCACGTTCATTACAACTGTACAGAGGTGGAATATTTATACGACTCACACCCTCTCTCACCATGAGCATGCAGAAATCCGGCAGGTGTCCCGTCATGCCGAAGACGGTGGTCTTGAGGTACTTCTCGTGGCCGGCCAGGTCAATGAAGGTGATGACCTTTGAGGATTTCTCACAGATCTTGGTCCAGTCGAGGCCGCCACCGTGGCTGTCTGGCTTGTTTACCACCTGAGAGGAGCAGAAGTCGACACAGAGAACAGAAGATGACTTACTCAGTATGTGACAGACATGAAGGGTAGAAATAAAGAGAAGAATAAGTGAGAAAAAGGTGCATTTCTTTACACTGTACTGGCATCTAGTAATCTGAATGGAAAACATATTTGAACATATCTTCTTCTTTAGGAGTTATATTGACTTCTCAAACTTCTATCCATTTGAGGAATCAACAAAGCTAGTTCATCATGTAGTTAACATTAAATAAGATGTTACTGTCAAAACACACTGGCCTCTCTCCAAGCACCGATTTGGATAAACGGTTATTAGTCCAAAGCATCTTTAAAATCAAAAGGAGAGAACTGGAAAACTTAGGATAGGGGCTACCAATGTGTACATGTTGCACTAGCCATGGCCATCCATTGCTCATACAGTAAGTCCTGAGCATTGGCAGAAGCTCACCTCTCCCTCCTGGTCAAACCCCAGGATATCATTGCCCACACTGCTGGTCCTGCCACTCTCCATTTCATGTTTGTGTCTAAAGAGCTTCTGGCGAGCAAAGCCTCTGCCATTGTCCAGCTCACCGTGGGTCAAAACCCCCAGCAGAGTGCTCTTCCCCGCGTCCACATTCCCTACCACCGCCACTCTGGAGACAAGATGAAGGAGAATATGAAGAGTGAGAACTACAGGTATCAGTACAGAGAAATATATGTTGCTATATTGTAGTAAAGTCGGAAAAAAACTGACATTTGTTTTTTTTCTATATACGTATATTGCGATATGAAAAGAAACGACAGGAATATTCAGCCTTAATTTTTTTTGGTACATCTACTTATAATCTGGTGCACTTTGAGAGCAACATTAGGAGGCTGGATCTATAAAACAATAGCTCTAGTTTTATCTCATTTTAACAATAAATCATAAACTCATTGGTTGGATGGATATGAAAGGTGATGACACAGCAAGAAAAAAGGTCAAACCCACAAAGAGTTTTCACTTTATGCGTCAAGAAGCAAAAAGTTGATGCACGACATGTTTAAGTCCTGCGATTCAGAGAGAACTATAAACTCTCAAAAATCCAATTCAAACCCACATAACACACACATGTCAACATGGAGTATATCGCCCCACGGGGTAATACATTGTAAACTAAAACAGTACTTAAATTCCTCTTGCGAGAACCTTTTTCCTCTTCATTTTACCTGACTTCCAGGAAATCCTGCTCGCCCACTCGCCGACGGATGAGGTAGTCCCGAATCTTTCCGCCGGTGTCGTTCCTCTCTCTCAGAAAGATCAGGTCAGCCTCAATCTGTTCACACAGCGACCGCACCGTGGCGACCGACGCGTCCATGTCCTTTTCATCCAGACCGTAGTCACCCCCATCTACACAGAGAGGAGAAAGGGGGGAGAGTGACGAGGAGGGAGAAAGAGTATATATACAGTATATATAACAGTATCCTTGCTCAGATTATGCATAGAGTTTGTTCGGTGGCATTACTAGTGTAAAGTTATGGCTCAACAAGTTTGCATATTAAAGTATTCCCTCATCTGAGAATCTGTATCGCTCACACATTTACTATTAACTATAAAGTGACGCTATTTCCAAAAGGAATTAGTTAGAGAAACGGGCTTTTTAGCAAATTTCAATCTGAAACTCTGAACATAAACTGGGTTAAGTCTGCAGAATAAGTTGCCATGGCGATCTATCCAGGATAAAAGAGAGCCACCTTCATAAGACGGAAAACTCTTAACTTTAGGCTCAACATACTTCGCTAACACACTAATCTCACAGCAGTCTGCTGTAGTAGACGGACAAACAAGCGTGCAGGTCAGTAGGCCAGACGGACAGCTGTTCATCAGTCAGACAGACGGACAGTCAGTGAGTGACAGCCGCTGTGCTGACTCAGGAAAAATGACACCCTTTCACACGTGCACTTTGACCCAGCAACAGGCCACATGGGTCACACATGTTGCTGTAACAGGCAAAAAATAACTGTGGTAGCCAACAAAAGACCTCGTGGTTGTGTGTGGGGCAGAGGGTCTACGAATGGAAACTAAATAGCAAACAAATGGGGTTCGCTGGCTGGCAGGACGCGCGGGGGCCACAGCTGACAGAAGTGATGCTCTGCTGCTGCACGCTGGTGGAACATGTTTCAAATACTTTACAATAGTGCTGATATCAAAAGGTCCATGCGAGCTAAAATCTCACGACATTTTAGTCTTTAAAATACAAAAAATGGAATTGTTTAATCACCTGCCATCAGTTCAGCTCATTGTTTATATATCTCAGTGCATTTTTGACAATGATAATATAGAGAGTATTCATTAAGTTATTATTATATTTGATTCATTCATATGTGATGTATACAATTTGTCAACATATCTGTTAATACAATTAGCAATGCTTCCCATTTCAGAAGACTTTTCCCACATTGAATCTGATTATCTGTGTAGAAGCACCAACGTGTAAACGTACATGAAAGCCGATAGAAGCCGGTACAGCATCAGGCTGAGCGCAGAGGAAGAGGTTGCTCCACGACAACACACTTTTCTTCATCCTCTGAATTAACAGAGGGAAGCTTTTATCTTTAACCTACTCCTAACACGAGATGTTCCTCCATCTTACTGAATGGAAGACAAAATACAACTACATGCAGGAATATGTCAGTTCATTGCTCCAGACATGCAGCACATACCTTGCAGAACATAACTTTAACTGCAATTTAGTTTGTCACAGATCATATTCTTCGATGGATCAAGGTGTAAAGCTTTACTGACATCCTATTGAATGATGTGCTGCTTGGTGGACCCACGTGTATGCTCAATTGAAGACTTTTTGGGCATCCTTAAATTGCCCAAAAAAGTTAGCGACCCTTACCTGAGCCCATCCCAACCACGTAGATCGTCTCCCCACAGCCCTCGTCAATCTGCTCCCTCATATGCCGTAGTAATGAATCATACTGTTGCCCTGTGGGACTCACAAGGACCAGCTGGAAAGTGAGAGACAACAGAGACATGGAAAGGTCAAACAAAAGCAAACAGGTTGTTTTTTTTTTTGAACATCTTCAACAAGGCATCACAATGCTGGCTTTTATCTTTAATGCAATGTGCTAAAGTGTGGTTGTGTGAATCCAGGCTGCTCCTTATACCAATATACGAATGACTGCACACACAGTAAATGATACCCCATGGCGAGGGAACAGCTTGATGCAGTTACATACGTAGTGCAACATACGTGTCACTTTGTTGGTGTTTTATCCTGCACAAAATCAGCTTAAAGCAGCTTTCCTGCAACGTGTATTTCGTAATGTTACTGCACATGATTAGTTTAGCGAATCAAAACAAACAGCTGCTGGGCTGGAACATGGTTAAACATAGCGTTACTGGATACATTTACAGCGAGGCCCACCTTGCTGCTTAAGTCTAAATGATCCGCGGAGTCGCCGTTTGTATCCTCGCCGTCTTCAAAGCCCTCTTCGCCGGATGGATCGTCGGCACATCCCCGGTCCGGTGCAAACATACAGGCGGGCACTATGGACTCTGCTGCCGGTATTACACCCGGACATGTCGCTGGTTCTGTCGCCGCTAACGACGCCATTTCTAGAGGGATAAATAATGCAAACACAGCATGAATAAATAAACAAACTTATCTCCTTTTGCTTGGCTCCACTAGCTAACATGTAGCCGTTAGCAGAGGCAGAAAGTTAGGTTGATTACCAGTGAGCTAGCTAATGCTAACCCAACATCGAACTTGCTGTTATCATATTTAACACTCTTAAAATGGGAAATAATAATAATAATTAATCGCCATAGCCGTAACCTGTTAACTACACTTTTAAACTTTTCGAAATCTAAAAGGTTAAAGATTAGATATTAGACATTATAACAATGATTAGATGAAGACGTACCAGAAGTTGCTAACTAGCTAACAAGCTAACTTAGATGTTTATTCGAGTTAGCTTCGGTTTCTGGGCACAGACCGTAGGACACGCCCACCGCAGAATGGAGACAGGGGATTGGCTACAGCGCTCAAAGCCACGCCCACGGCCGTGAAGTACGGGTCCTCGGTGAAACCGTGACCTACTTTCACACACAAGCACACACTTTAGTATGACATAATGATATTAATACCAATTAGCATATGCATGTGCATGTGCATATCAATTTATATGACTGAAACCGACATGCTTCGCAATTATGACGATTAAAAACTATTCAAACCAAGTTTTTAAAACACCTCATCTGCCAAACACTTCTCTCTTAGGCTTGTTAATGTCAATATGATGCCACCTAATTCTACTTCCACAGATATCTGCTAAATCTTAATATCGAAAAGTAGGATTGAGTGGCGCAGGTTCAAATCCGACCCATGGCTCTTTGCTGCACGTCTTCTGCTCTCGCTCCCCAAATCTATCTTCACTGCAATGAAGGCAATAAATAAATAAAGAAATCTGAAAAAGGGTCAAAAACATAAGTAAGGCATAGCTGCGATGAGTCATTTTTGAAATACAAAAACGCATCTCAGACACGTTTAAAGGTTCAATGTGTAACATCTGCCAGAATTTAAACTTTAAACATTAAAACAATGAACCAACATCATCAACAGAGTGTGAAGAGGTGACAGTGCTGACGTTAAAGACGTCTGTGTGTTGCAGAGATACCTCCTGAAGTTAGCATGATGCTAACGGCTCGCTGCGCTCCGTCCAGCCTGTAATACCACGTGTTCCTCTAGAGGTGATAGTGAGTCAGTGCAGCTGCAGTCTGCCTCGGTGCAGAGAGAAGAAGAAGTGCAGCTGCCTGACTCCTTAATTGGATTACATTCAAAGTGTCAGAAAAGAGAAACCCCCCTGCACCACCTCGCTTCGCCCTCACAGCTGCCAGGAGGCTGTTTCTCCGAGCGTTTATCTGTCGGCAGCCTCGGGAAACGGCGTAGCTTCAGTTAGCAGCTGGAGTTCAGCCCTGAACTATCAGTGCAGATCTATTGCATCATATAAAGGCAGTGCAACATTCTCAGTAACCCACACATGTAGCTCATTGACAAACTTGTCATAAATAAGTAGCCAGTTATTGGTCCACTTTGACTTTCCTTATGAAAGTGGACCACGAAAAAGTATTTCCTCAAAATATGCCAAGTAAACCATGTGGATATGTTTTGTTATGTGTACAATACTACTTAATTGTAATAGTAAAGAATGTAATGGGATAAATATGGCAATATATAATAATAATAATATAAACTGGCAACTTCCTGTAATATGAAGCAGAACAGGAAGTGTTTCCATTGATGGACAAATATCATGTCAGTCTTCACTATCTGTCTTTATTTGTACATATTTCAACAATTTCCCTCGGGATAAATAAGTTATATCTTATCTTGTCTTATGTTATTATCATGGTCATACTCAGCTATTAATTCTATCTGCTTTGCAGTTGTTTCGGATGTCATTGCTTCTGTGTTTTTGACACTGGAAATGTGAAAGTCGGACACCAGTGACTAAAGTTGTTGGACTTCTGGCCCAATTGTATTCAGGACCCCCCCCCCCCACACACACACACACACACACACACACACCTTTACCGTACTGTAAGTCTACAGTATGTTCTTCCATGTATTGTAATATTCCTCACTGTAAAACCAATTGCCAACCCGGGGACAGAATAAAGTTGAAGTCATGTGCGCTTGCTCTTCTTTTTAATCTCCAACCCTTCTCCCGTTGGTTGCTTCCTGCCCCCAGCGAGCGTCACTGGTGTTATATAAACCACTGACCTGCCTGCAGAGCTTTGTCACTGGAGGTACAACCCGCTGAAGACAGACAAGATGGTAAGTGGAGCGAAGTGCTTAATTTCAAAGGATATTTCTTCATTCCCCACATGGAAAAAACGTCTGCATTAATTGTCTTGTTAGACGTGCTGTTTGGCTTCCTTTACACATGTACAGGTGGAATATTAGTAACGTAGAAGTGGTCCATTTTAAAGAGGTTTGTGTTCACATTCGCTGCATTATTAACTCTGATTCACTGGATTTTGTAATGTGCTGATGGCTTGATTTCAGGAGAGAAAAGAAGAAAAAAAAATAGAAATAGTTTTTCTATCCTGTCAATCATTAACATTCTCTCCAGGGTCACAGAAACATTTCTCACTTCTACAGTGTGATAAAGATTATGTAGATGAAAACCAAAGCTAAAAATCTAAAACGTCCATGTATTTCGGCCGAGAAAGTGCTTCACAGAATCTGAATAAGTGTGTAACTTGGACACCTGGGCCGTGTATCATCCCTGTGACGCAGGCATTGTTTAAAGCATCGTATTATTCCAATGACAGATAATGTGCTGGGATGTGTAGGACGGAATAGTTAGGACGACACAAATCCTCTCAGGGATTAATAAAGTGTCATTTACCTTAATTATTCTCCAACACGCTGCCTGTGCAGTCAATGATAAACCAGTATTGATCAGAGATAAGAGATAGTGGTATAGACTGAGGTATCTATGGGTGTGGTGCAGGTATATAGGAGCCAGGAAGGACAGGAGCACGTTTTCTATGCGATGTGGTATACCATGATGATATATATGATATATCTAAAAATCTAAAAGTGTTTCATCAGGTTTGCTGTTTTTTTTTTATCAGCTTTTTCTCTTTAATTATGATATAGGCACACACACACACACACATTGTAATGAGGTGTGCAGGTACACTGTGACAGAAGGTCCATATGTTGGAGTTTTTATATGGTTTTATTGCCTATATATGACGACCACATGTCAAGGAACAAATGCAGAGCCTTCCTGTTTCGGTGCTTTTACAGCCGAGGGCAGACTGTTCACCCTGGTTGATCATCAACAGCTAAAACAAGAACACCCGTGATGGTCGATTCTCCCACACAGTCCATCCTGTTTATCTCTCAAAGATGTTAATGACATGCCAAAGCATTTTTCTTTGAGTCTTGTAGATAAACACTGGCTCTAAAATTAAATATTTTCTGACTGAAATTGATTTCCTGTATGTCTGGGCACTTTAGTGTCACTAACAAAACAGAACATGTGTTTATCTGCAGTCAATAGTTCACATTCAGCCCTTTAGTTGTAGAAAGGTGACAAGTTGTGCAAATGTTTTCCTGTAGAAGTTGTTCGTTCTCTTGTTTCCTCAATAAAGACACTTTTTATTCCGTGTGAAGAAGTGAAGTTAACTTCAAATCTATGAAAAGGTCATTTTTAGTTCAGACTCGTCCATCCATCCATATCCCTCTTTGTCATTTCCCTTCACAGAAAGTCACGAACATGACGATCAAGGAGGGGCAGGAGTTGAAGGTTCGCGTCAAACCCAAAGAAGACTCCAATACGTAAGTTCCCCTCAGAACAGAGCGAGTGGTCAATGGTCAAATCAAATCAAGTTTATTTATATAGCCCAATATCACAAATTATACATGTGTCTCAGTGGGCTTTACAGCCTGTACAGGAGACGACCTCTGACCTCTGACCTCTGACCTCTGACCCTCACATCGCACAAGGAGAAACTACTGAGGAGGATCATCTTATATACTATATATAATATATATATATAAGAGGATCCCTCTCCCAGGACGGACAGACGTGCAATAGGTGACGTGTGTACAGAACAAACAACATAGTTAAAAATACAGCATGGACAATCTATGTGACAGAAAACATGATACGATGGTATATAAAAAGATGGATCCAGGAGGATGTCAAGGCTCCTGGTGTCAGGCAGGACCAGGGCAACAGGTGCAGCCACGATTCAGGATCCAGAAGTAATCTTTAATAGTGAAACCTGCCAGATGAGACACAGAAACTCTGGGGATGAAGCCCCGGATGGTGAGTTAGTAACATGCATTTAAGGGACATGAATGCATGTCAATAGAGAGGAAGAGGAGGAGAGGAGGAGAGAGGGAGAGGAGGAGAGGAGGAGAGAGGGAGAGGAGGAGAGGAAGAGAGGAGGAGAGAGGGAGAGGAGTCAGTCCCCAACAGTCTAAGCCTATAGCAGCAGGTGTGAATGGTGTGGATTCAGCTTCACTGAGTGAAGTTAACATGGCGTACTGAGAGAAAGGTTAGCGTTTCATCCATTTCTTCCCCCTTTTTTCATTGCACCTTGACCTCCTGCGTCCGTTGCAGCTTCGCTATCAACATCGGTCACGACTCTGACAACATCGCCCTGCACTTCAACCCCCGTTTCGACCACTGCGGTGACAACAACACCATCGTCTTCAATTCCTTGTCCGGGGGATGTTGGGGCGAGGAGCAGCGCGAGGGAAACTTCCCATTCACGCGCGGAGAGGAATGCAAGGTGAGTTGGGAGAAGACCAGAGAGTCAACGTCTATAATGTCAAAGAATCCTCTTCAGTCTGACACCAAACTGCAGAAACATTTGTACATTTAGAAACAAGCGTTAGTCGATAAGATGGAGCGAGTACGATACTGAAAACACGCACGGAGCCACGGTCAGGTGGAATTCATTGCCAGTTCAAGAAAATGTTATATAGTATTTATATTTTAACAATATTTGAGGAACCAAATATCTCTTTCTGTCGGCAGAGATTGAGAAACATGTTTTAATATTCGATTTTGTTGAAATGAAATGCGCTAAAGTGCAGGGTGGTTTATGTTCATTAAGAATTATTATTGATTTGTATATGAAGAAGGAAAAGAAAGAATTCTTGAGAATCCTAAGTGACCGTGAGAAAGAAGTAAACACATGCACTCTTTAACTTCACAAGCGTGAGCACAAGAAGAGATTAATCACTGGCTCAAGAAAGTCACTTACACATTAATGTCTATTTACATTTTTGGCCAAGAAAGTATTAGTATTTTTGAACGGGGGGAGGATGCGTTTGACTGCCCGTGATGTCACCTTTTCCTTTGTAAGAGGAAGAACAAATGATTAATTCTCTCAGAAGTTATACAGTCTCACTTTAAGCCACTTTGCTTTCCCCTTTAATTCAAGAGTAAAAAACAAAGTACACACGATCATCATTTCTTAGTATTCCAACAAAAAACAGCTATAACTGCTATAAATTGTTCCCTACAAAGTGTTTACTGTACATTACTGTAATTATTTCTACATTAAAGCTGAGTATTAATTGAGTAATTGACTAATCGGCAACTATTTTGATCATCGATTAATCAGTTCAAGTCCTTTTTTAAGAAATAAACTCAAAATTCCAGCTTCTTAAATGTGAAAATGTTCTCGTTTCTTTACTCCCTTATGACAGTAAACCAAGTATCTTTAATTTGAGGACAAAAGAATTGAGGACGTCATCACTGATCGACATTTTCCACTATGTTCTGACATTTTATAGACCAAACAACTGATCCGTGAACTGAGAAAATAATCAATAAAGGTCGTAATCGTGCATTTGGTACATCACATTCTGCAGAGAATTAAGTTGCATTCTCAAGGTTTTACCATTGTTGAGACAACAGAAGGCTCAAAGCTGCTCTGTGCTGGTGTCTCACACACAGACCTGTCGTATCTGATGGAATATGCTGTGCAGTGCTTTGGCAAACAACCTTTTTTTTCTGTATTTACTGCAGTCATGTGGCTCAAGCTCTATTTTCAGGATGTCTTTCGCCATAAGAAGCTGATTAGTGGATGTAGTATCTGTGCTGGAACAGTGTTAAGTCAACAGACACTGAGCTGTCCAATCATGAAGGCCTTTATAGGCTCATAAAACCTAACAGCCAGTCTTTATACCTGCACGCCCGCTTCTCTTTTTTTGTTGTTGTATGAAATGAACTGAATGCATTCTCTCTTCCGCTCCTCCGTACCTCAGTTTTACATCAACTTCAACAATGAGCAGTTCTACATCAAGCTTCCCGATGGCCAAATGCTGAACTTCCCCAACCGGCTCGGAGACGTCAAGTACGGCTACTTTGAGGTCAGCGGCGAGGCGAGGATCGTCGGCATCAAGATCAAGTAGAAGTCTGAACTCTTCTTGACCCTCGACTCTGGAGCGTCCACCTTTCATGTGCTGCTCTAACAACGTTTTACAATCCTGGTTATTCAGCTTGTGTCCTGCTGAAGCAGATATTTAGTGCTCATGGTGTAATAAGACAACATGGCCTAAAGAGGGCGCCACAGATCATCTGATCTCATTGTGTCTTGACAGTCATCCGTCAATGGGTTTGTTAATAAATGCTGATGAAAAAAAAGGAAAAGTGTGTCTATATTTCACTCACTGACACACTAATACCACATACCTCCAATGATGAGTCTTAATAGACAGTTGATTTTTGTTCTTTTAACTCTATATGCAACATTCATGAAACACATACATTATTTATTAGAAATCTAAAACAAAAAGGTGCCATTTACACTTGTATCTGAATCAGTTAATTAACAATACAAATCTGTACTTCACTTGGAGAGTCGTTCACTTTCACATTAAGTCCAAATTCTGATTCCAGCCACAACTTTGTTGACTACTTGAGTCTGAGCAGTAACATCAACATTCACGCAGGTTTTCAGTCCCAACTTTGCACCAGTTACACCTTCAGTGGAGGCGTTCGGAGAGGACGGCGAAGGTTTACATCACATTGCTGTTTAAATGGTTTCTTCAGTGAGAAAATGAAACCAGTGCATGTTCAAAGAGATGCGTACATACATGAAGTGAAATTAAAACCACATGAGAGCCACTGAAGATGCGTGATGTCCACGAGCGACGACCTAAAACATGCAAACTCCATTTTATTATTGTATTATTCTGCATAAATCTAGACGTCTGTGGCACTATTACATTTAAAAAGCAAGTTTGTACAAAAGGGTAAAAATGTTAAAAAGGGTATTAGACATCGAACACAATATAATGCGAACAAAAAAAAAGAAAGAAAAATTATAACTTTAGAAGTTAGGAGTTTGTTTGATGGTGAATGTGGCCATAGAGCAGAGTAATAGAGGATTAAACAGCGTAATGCAAAGAGACGGAGCATATACGACAGAGGTGAGATGAAGTAGTTTTTTGCAGAGACAATTTGCAGGAGCACTCAAAGAAGCCGTGGCTCGGGCCCGAGGAATGTGGCACGAAGCGACCACATTCCCTGGAAGGAGATGAACTATCCTTTACGTGTGTGTGTTTAAGGCGGATGGCAAAAAGGAAGAGTATCTTTACATTTCACTCCATTGACCAACGATCAGAAATTCTAGAGCAATTGCAAAGTAAACAAGTGCTATGATGGGTTCGTGTCACCAGCATTGAAAATTCGCATTTTGTAACTTTTACAATGCTCATTTTAAAAAGAAATTTTGGGAAACAACTCACATTTGAACCCAGATATCAGCAGCTTAAAGATCCTATCAAATGTGTCTTTGTCAGAATGATATAATCAATGTCAAGAAGGTGGAGATTGTTAGACATCTGTGCTGTATATGTGAGTGTTAGGTTACATAATAAAGAACAAAAAATCAAATGCTGTCATTCCTGCCGTTTCTCTGGTTAAACTTCTCAACGGAGCTGGAAATGTGTGTTCGCAGCATTTACAAAGTTTGTAGAAAGTGCTACAAATATGACATTTTCCAGTTTTTTACAAAATTACAGGAACAGAAATGTCCTCCCTCAAGCTAAGGACAGTTTGTGGCTTGAGTGTCAATCATCATTTATTCATCCACTAAAGTTCCTGCAGTGGTGTCGTCACAGCTGACCCGGGGTCAGCCCGGCTTGAACCCACAGACTGACCTTTCTGGGCCAAGTAATCTTTGTAGTTCCGGGTCAGAAGAGTGTAAAGAAATGGATTGATGCAGCTGTTCCCATAGGTCAGACACGTGACAAAGAAATTCACATAATTATGAGCAGCGGGAGACAAAGCATTGAGGGACTCTGGAGAGAACAGTTTGGCGAGCTGCCATCCCCAGAAAGGCAAGAAACAAGCCCAGTAGGCCACTATAATGCTAAAGATCATCGAAACCACTTTTTGTTTGAGTCCTCTCTTCCGGGCAGAGCGGCTGCTGCCTCCCAAACTAGCCTGCACTGCCCAGTAGCGGCTGGCTAGCCCCACATACAGCCCGACGATAACCAATCCGGGAACTAAAACACTTGTCAGAAACAGGACGGTGATATAAGCTTTGAAGGCCTCATGGGTCCAGGTGGGGAAGCAGATCCTCTTCACCAAACCAGCCGCAGTTGGTTTGCCCTCCCTGAGGCGGATCATCACCATCATGGGAAGCGTCAGCACGAAAGCCAATCCCCAGATAATCCCTGCCGCCAGCCTTCGTTTGCGGGACGAGGACCTGTGCGCGCTGAAGGGCCTCGCCACGGCACGGTAGCGTTCCAGGCTCATCGCGACCAAAATGAAGACGCTGGCATGCATGGTGAGGAGGTCGAGACTCAGCAGGATGCGGCAGCCAGCCTCACCGAACAGCCAGTCGTGGGCGAAGTAGGTGCAGACCACAAAGGGGATGGTGGACAGGTAGAGCAGGTCTGCCAGAGCCAAGTTCACGATGTAGACGTACATGGAGCCCGTCCGGCGCAAAGCGGCTGAACGCGTAATGATGAGCGTGTACGTGTTGCCCGCCACACCCATGGCGCACATGATCATCAGTGTGGCACCGAGTAGAGACGTCACCCAAAGGCCTCCGCTGCCTCCACCGCCGCCACTCTCCTGGCTGCCTCCATCTCCAGCCCCCGGGCTCAGGACAAGTCCCAGCTGCGGCGTGACGGTGGCATTAGGAGTGCAGTTCATTGCAGGTTCACAGATCCCAGGTCATTACGCCCAAAAAGAAACTCCTCCGCACAGCCACGGGACCATGTTTCTACAAAATCAGGGTGGACAAGACACCAGCTTTCAACTTGACAAACTGTCTTCAAAATCTCTGATGGCAAAACTCCTGCAGTGCCAAGGTGTACTCCAACAAGACTTCAGTTGCTCACATTTCCAGAGTCTCCTTTATAATGTCACCTTCAACGCATGAAGCAAATGTGTGTCCGCAGTCGGGTGTTTTTCTCCGTCTTGATAGGAGCAAGTAGGGTTGAATCATCAGCTGTACTATATCCAGTCAAAATCCGTCTTTTCATTTTTCCAGATTTCTACCTGAATGTGGACAGAGATGCTTTGCTTTATCCAAATGATCCATGCTGACGCCTCACTGCCGCTGCTCTTTACCTCCATTAACCATTTGGTGCGTGGCAGACGGACCTCGGGTCCATGAGCCTCCCTGGTTTGACAGAAGACTGTTGTGTCTGTGGTCTTTCGGGTTTTTCCCCGGTCGCTCTCCCTCCTCTTCTGTCCTCTTTCCTCCCTCGTTCTCACCAGGGTGAAAAACTAGCACAGACCTATAGATTTATGAGGTATTCCTCTCGGGCCTCTGTAGTTTTAAACACCCAGAAATCACTGGCAACAACCACACACACACGTCTCTATGTACAACAGCCAAACACATCCTACTTATGAATACATACGAGGAGCTTATGTATTCATTTTAGCTCGTTTTTTTTTAGAGGTGTTACTTGTCTTTTTTTTTTGTTTTGCTGAAAAACCTCATCTTCACGACTAGTAAAAACTGAATCACCGGCATTATAACATGAATTAAAATGAGTATTAAAGAGTCCAAGTTTCTACCAAATGTTACTTTAAATGTATATGGTGCAGGAAATCTGATGTAATAATTACAGAATAAAGTTTTTGAGAAATGCGACGGGATCTGTTTGAAGAGTGATAGAAACATCTTTTTTAATGATTTTAATAATACTACCGAGTACGTTCACACATCTGTAAAGAGAGTCCATGACAACTTCCGGATGAAATACTTTTTATTTGAGATCAATATTTAGAAGTGGTATGTCAGTCAGCCATGCTCAAGCATAGAAATGCCTTTTAAAAAAGAAAAAAAGAAAGAAAAAGACACCAAGTCAATACGTAATGCCAGTACCTCTTTAACCAAAAAACAGGAAAAGAAAACATGAAATTACAATAAAATATATCAATAAAAAAAAGGAGGAAGAAATAACCTTTAAGTGGAGTTAACAAAGACTCAGTATGTGTAGTGCGCCACAGGGAGGCGCTGTTACACCATGTAATGCCTTCACGTGCTCCAGCTTTTCTCTCCCGATTATTGTCTTTCAAGTTCGTCTTTGACAGACGTACGCGAGTATGTCTCAAAAACTACTTACAAAAAACAGTTGTCTTAAAAGAAAATACACAAATCATAAACGCCATGTTTAATTCATGATGCAAACTGTACAGGTAGTGTTGTCCAAAGATATTGCTTCTGACCTTTTGGACGGAAACGGCACAATAAGCAGCACGACGCAGCTGCAGCTCATGACTGCAACACTTTGGCTGAATATAAATGTTCAAAGTCATGAGAGTAGTTTCAAAGTTTACATCAAACAACTAATGACTACAATTGTTTTTGTTTTATTAAAAAATCCTCCACAGATGAAACTGTTTCCTGCCTCTTCCTGTCCGACTCATTTCACTCCCTCTACCTTAGTATTACCCAATAATCACATCACACTTCACAAAAAACACTTAAAACAAGAGGACCAAGGCACTTCTCCCCTTAAACGCCCTTTTCTTTGATCTCACATTGCATATTTAACAAACCTAGAAAAATACAAAGACATTATTTTACCATGATATTAATAATCAGTATCGGCACAGAAATATTTTTACATTCCTATAATTAGTAAGCACGGGTGACAGGGTCTGAACAGGCCAAGAAAGTAGTGCCATCTAGCATTTCAAAACACGAGAAATATGTTATAGTCGTGCTCACAGAGCTGTCGGGGATACAACGCATTGTAAGGGCGGGTCAATCCAAATATATCGATACTACAGATATTTTATGTCTCGTTTTGAAGATCGATTCGTGCGTCAATAGGATGGAAACAAACAGGAGGATCAGTTTGTTTCTCTTACACATTAAAGAGTAGACGTGTCCCCACTCTTTGCTGCAGTGTCGTGCCGCAGCGCACGCCCGGACTAGTCACTCCCACCGACGCACGGCGGCTGAGCGAAGGAGGAGCATCGTCTCGGAGCCGTTTCCCAGCTGTGAATGATGGTGTTGGGCTAGTTTGTGCTTTTGTGTAAAAGACGTTTGAAACATTGTTCTCGACAAATACATGTTTGCACTGTTTATTCAAGAAGAAAAAAGTTTTTTCATGTTGGCACATTCCATTGACAGTAATAAAATATTTGTTATATGCCTTTAAAGGCTGTGCTGTGCGTGCATGTGAGTAAGTAATTAACAGTGGAAATTAACATTCTGGCTCTGAATTACTTGGTATCCTATCGATGGTATAGCCCAGCCCCTGCAAGCTGTCACCAAAACAAAGTCAAATAAAAGACTAATGATCATCACTGTGCATTGAAGTATTACTATTTATTTTAATTTACCAATGAACATTGCCTTGGTCCTCTTGTTTGCATTTCCAGCCCCAAAGAGCAGCATCGGCACTTGGAACGAGTTCCAGTCGGACCACGTGCGCGATGAAGGTCACGTGCTCGGAGGTCCAGTGTCGGGCGAGAGGAGATGGTCCCACAGGCCTCGGTCCATCAATGCCTGTGCTTGAACAACGCTTCCACTGGAACACAAATCAAAGCCCAAAGTTAGAAAAAACCATCAGACTAATCATGTTGTAAGACTAACACAGTACAGCCCTGGTGCAACACTCATCTTCGCTGCAGTACGTGAGAAATGTATTGGACCACGCTGCTCTTTAACACCAGACGCAAAACTAAGATGATCCATCATTGCATTCATTCAGTGAAATATCTTAAACCATCTATAGACTATAACTATAGATGGATTGCCGTGCTCATGCATCCTAATGTTGGTGATGTAATAAAAATCAATGTATTAGATGTTACTATGCACCTTTATTACATCCTTATTGAGAAGTATTATGAATGTTTAACTATTATGTGCCTTATTATTCTTCTCATATTTAGAAGTGTTATATGTTGTTAAGATTAAATGACCAATAAACTGAAATGATATACAATATTGTAAAGTGTAAAAACGTAAGGGTACACCACTTCTTAAAAGGGTGACTGAAGATCTGATTGGAGCAGAGAAGCGCTAAGAGGCGTGGCTTAAGTGCCAACAAGGGGCCAATAGGACCTGGCCCCAGCCAACCAATGGGAGAAGACTATACCTGAAAGGCGGCGGGTATAAAAGATCGTGTAAAACAATAGATCGGCTTGTCCTGTGAATCCGTGAGACAGAGGAACTACTTTAATGTGGTCTGTGGACGGTGAAATAGGACGGACCGCAGCTGCGTACTTTTGTAATGTTCATCACATCATCATCATCGAATAAATAGAGTTTACTTTAAGAGAAGTTTTCCGCAATTGATTTCTACAGATCTCCATTTCAAATTAAAAGCACACGACAGTGACGACTTCTCTCATCGCACCACGAGAAGTTTGATATTATGGTTTCAGAGAGAAAAGCCTCAACAACGCCTGTCTGCCCTTCAGCCTCAGGTGTCTTTGTGTTAGGTGCTAAATACACAATGTTAGCATGTTAGCATGAAAACGGTAAACGCTACCTGCTACGCTTTAGCATGTTGCAACACCGCCACGTGTTTTACTGTACATTTATTTCTCCATAAGGATCAAGAAGGTATTTTATTTGAACGTCTCAATTGGTTTTGTGTTGAGCGATAATTCATTTTTGTGGCTTATTATTTATTAGTAGCTATCTGACAGCTACAGCGACTTATAAAGAAGTAATGAGCAGCTCGTTATAAATGCTAACAGCTAATACATATTTAATGACTATTAAAAAGTTCTGAAGTCTTACTTGTATACTCCTGAGGGGACATCACAGCACTTATGACATTGTTGAAGTGTTTCAGCCAATCCTGCTGGTCGGCCTCTGACTCGCACGTAAACAGGAAGCCGCGCTCGGGTGTTTCTATGGTGACGCCGTGTTGCCAGGCGCCGTTGCAGTGGGTGCCAGCAGGCAAGCCGGGCGAGGCGCTGTAGCCGTGGTCCTTGTTTCCCAAGAACACCTCACCTTTGGCAAAGGCGTCCTGCGAAAAAAAAAGAGGGAGAGTGAAAGGAACTTATAATATTTGTGATAAAGTTTAGTGCTGCTCTCAGCTCACAAACAAACGTTTCCAGCCACGTGGCCAGTTGGAGAAATTTCTCTGGAAATGTCTCGACAGCCACCGGACGGATTGCCATCACATTTTGTACACACACTGATGGAAACAGTAGGATGCATCCCGTGCTCTTCAGCTATTGGATGGATCGCCATGACACTGGTACAGACATTCAGGGCTGCAACTAACAATCATCATAACGACACGTCTGCCGATTATTTTCTATTTTTAGTGACAGGTAGAGTTTTTTTTTTTACTAAAGTAAGAGCAGGCGAAGTTAATAATAAACCTGAAATACCCGTTAGATCCACTGCTTGCTCGACTTCTCCCCACATGTGTTCACAACATGCATTGTGATGCAGTTTATCAGGTGTCTCAAGGTCCAAATTATCATTTTCTTACTGGGGTTTTTTAATTTTTTTTGTCAGCCTCCCTTCAGACCCTTCAGCACTGACTGTGCAAGTAGCTGTTGCATGATATCCTTTAAAACAAATAACTCTGTTCTGCTGAAATGTGACACGACTTAACTGCTGAAATAAATCTCACTCTGTTCTCTGCACAGTCTGAACAAATAGCCTACACAGTGCTCCATTGTATACCCAACATCCAAACATACATAATTTAGTCATCAATTAAGTGATCAAATGACATCGAGATTCCTCCACAAATTCCCAGCACACACTCAGCTCCACTCGACTTCCTCTTCCTTTCATCTACCAGTTTTTCTTGTCTTGCACTCTCGGGGTAAGTCGGATATTTCGGTCACCTATAATCATTGCACCTCTCCATCGAGCGGTTGCATCAGCGACGGCGCTGAGCTAATCTGGCTATCTGATGTGTGTTTAGTCAATGTGAGCCGCCGCCTCTCAAAGCAAGTCTCTGTGCGATAACAACTCCGCTCTTAATCATGCGGTGACTCAGAATCTCACTTTCCCGACGTCGCCACCTCTCAAGCACTGATGTCAGAGAAAGGTTTGCACGTGACGTTGTGTGTAGAAGTGTCCAGTGTAGCTCACAGGCTGAAGCTACTCTGCAGGTTAGCGTTTCATAGAGATGAAAGTACCTTATGTCACATTATGCTCACATCGTCTACTTAAGCTCATTTGCTTGATGGAAGAAAAAACCCTCCTCCTTCCACCCTCCATGGAGCTCATGTATATCTTTTTAAAGCACAAGAATACCATAAAGCAGAGGTGTGGACTTGGACTCGAGTCATAAATTTGAGGACTTTAGATTTGACAAAATACCAAAAACATTTGCAAATGGACTTGGACTTTAACACCAATGACTCGTGACTTTGTGAAGTGAGCCAGCCATCAAGGCGTTGTTGTCGGTAGGTTGTGATCAAGATGAAAGATAAACTGATGCACACGTGGAAGTCTTTGTGCAGGCGTGTGTAAGGACGCCCTACCAGAGGATCTTTGAAGTACATGAGGCGCCTCTGGTCAAGAGTGAACCAGCGTTTCTTGAAGCCTTCTGTATGCTGTGAAGACAGACAGGAGGTACAGAGACAGTCAGACATGAAGCGAGTGAGACACAAAGACACACTGTGCTTGTACCGAAGGTGGCGTCTGTGATTCACACTCCGCTCCCGCATCACAGTTTCCTCATACGTCGATTATTAAAGTGCCTAGAGCTGCGACTAAAGATCGTCACGGTTTGTTTTATCAATTCATCCTTTAACCTATAACTTCAATCATGTTAAGTCGTCAATTCATTTCTAGCTGTGAGTCGGTTGCAGACAAATAGTTTTGGCACTAAAAGTCAGAAGAGTTCTGGTTAATGCAAACGAATACCTCCCGACCCCTGGGATTAAAATGGCCATTTTGCACCATTTGCATCCTAAAAACCCCCACAATCCTTTGTTCCTGTCCTCCGATGTGGAAGCAAGGAAAAAATATGCAAGAAAACGTTCAGCCATTTCACCTCCGCAGTCCACAAAGGACCAGTGTGTATGTATCTGTGTGTGTGTGTGTGTGTGTGTGTGTGTGTGTGTGTGTGTGTGTCACTTGCCCGGGGGCCGGTCTTTTCCATGTATCCTTCCTTCAGAAAGTTCCGAGTGAGTTTGTGTACCAGCTGAAAACAACGAGGAGAGCACAGGGATGAAGAGTAGCACCGGGAAGAAGCAAAAAGGCTTTCAGTGTCGAATATACATTTTGGAAAAAAAGTGTTAGCCAACATGTCACGACCACAGACACAAGGAAGGAAGACTCACATGCACGACGGCAGAAACTGAAGTGGAGAGTAAAGCAAACTTCTTTACTCGTACAACGAAAGTACAAACTCAAAATACTCGCGAATAGATTTACAACAAATCTGGTGATGAGGCTGGTGCACAGGTTCATCACACAAGGACAGAACAAGACAAGAGGAGACAGGACACACAGGAGGAAAACACACAGAGGTAACTACAAAATAAAACAGGAAGTACAAACAGACAGTGACTGACAAGACTCACATATTTTACGAGACATGACAATGTACAGTAAGTATAAAAACAGTAATGCAGTCCAGTGTTAGTATCTCACAGGCACACACACAAAGTCTAATTATCATTTTAACTTCAGCAATCATCCACAATCCTGCAGTGTGTGTGTGTGTGTGTGTGTGTGTGTGTGTGTGTGTGTGTGTGTGTGTGTGTGTGTGTGTGGTCACCTCAGCATCAGTCGCCCCAGGAAACGCCACCTTCAGATAGTGAAGCTGAACAGCACGAATCGTATTGAACCAGTCTACGATCTCCTGATGAAGACACACAGTCAGCAGTGAGACCTTCCCGGGAATATTTATATTCCCCTTTATCGTTTAGAAAGTCAGGAGGTGTGTGTGTGTGTGTGTGTGTGTGTGTGTGTGTGTGTGTGTGTTTATGCATTATTATTACATACGAATACAAGATGGTGGTTGAAAGCTTTGGAAACAAAAAGTAAATTCCATCTGTCTCCAAGAGTTAAGCAGAGTAAGTAATGTTCTTATTCTCCAGCTACACTCACTGACTATGAGACAAAAGAAATATATAATAATATAAAATAAAATAATATCGTCATGTTTACTCAGATCAATTTGAATTGTGAGTCATCGAGTGTCTTTTTCCTGGTTAAAATTTCAGAAAAAGCAGCTTTTATTTCTGACCTGATCACAAGGCAACTATAGGTAGTAACAAATAACTCCAGGCCCATATATATGTGGCCCATATATATGTGGCCACATATATATGTGGCCCATATATATGTGGCCCATATATATGTGGCCACATATATATGTGGCCCATATATATGTGGCCCATATATATGTGGCCCATATATATGTGCCACATATATATGTGGCCCATATATATGTGGCCCATATATACGTGGGGCCCATATATATGTGGCCCATATATACATGTGGCCCATATACTACATCCTTTTCTTCTTCTTTGGTTTAGTGCGTAGACTCATCAAGTGGGATTTTACTTAAACGTCTTTAATAATGAAAACATAGTGTGCAGCTCCCATGAAACCACATATACCAATGTGCACTGACGTGTATGCAGACAGTTGGTGAGTTAAAACATCCACTTTGTCTTTTGCTATTTTTAAATGATGCTTCTTGTTATTGCATATGTCGCCCTTTGCTGCTGCTGTAACGCAGCAAACCGTAAACTTCTTTAACAGCTGAGGAAGAAAAGTCTATGTGATGCCTGCAGTCCTTCACTGGACACAGTCAACACTTTCTTTATTTGTTATTTGTTTACCTTGCAGTTGTCATGGTAGACAAAGATGTTGCGGGTGCTGTAGTCTTTGAGGTAGGTGATCTGCAGGCCGTTGGGGTTTCCTATCTTGCTCGGCTGGAAGGTTGCGTTGATGGTGTCCACTTTGATTACTGCTTTGGGCTCCTTAGCCTGCAGGACGGAGGGAGGAGAGGAGGAGAGGAGGAGAGGAGGAGAGGTTAAGGAGTGGAGCCTGCGTACTGTGCCTGCAGATGAGCCCTCTCTTCAGGCAATTCAGGGTCAACACAAGACTGAAAACTGCTAATCTGAGGATTTTAAGGCTTCACATCTACACCTTGTTTCCACTGTTGGAATGACATGACTCTGACTCACACATGTGAATGTGCAGACTATTTATTTTTATTCCATCTAATGTTTTCTTTTCATGTGTTTTTATCTTTTTTTTACGACCTCCTCCAAGGAGGCGAAGTTTTCTGCTGGGTTTGTCTGCCTGTCAGCACGATTACTGAAAAACTACACGAGCGATTTACATCAAACTCGGCAGAAGGGTGTAGCGTGGGGCAAAAAAAGATACCATTTCATTTTGGAGTGGATCTGAATCACGGGGCGGATACACCAATTGCGATTCACTTTCATTAACATTGCAAAATAGGGCATCTGTGCTGCATACATGTGGTGTCGCAATAATCTGAAAAAGGAGTTCCCGACTGGGAAAATTCCTGTTTACGGCCAAAAAAACAATCGTTTAGACGCTCTGAGCAATAACATACATCTTGTCTTTAGCGTCTATGTCGTTTCCACATCACAATTTAAAGCTTTACAGTTTTACATCAAATTCTGTAAATTGTAAAAAAAAAAAAAAAAAAAAAAAAAAAGTGAAATTATGAATGAAATTCCATTTTTTCGACCAAAAAACGTTTGGATGAAAAACATTTTGCTGCCACAGCTTGACCAGAAAAATAAGTTCAGCGATGGAGTCGAGGTGTGTGCAGGGCGTCACAGTTTGTGCCATTTCTAACCATGAAAACAATATCTGGAGCTTTTATCTCCACATCAGTCTGCAGCACTGACAACATCACGTCTGAGGCCGACACTAATCCCAGAAAACCTTTCGTGCAAACTGCGCTTTAATCTGTGTGTGTGTGTGTGTGTGTGTGTGTACCTTGACCTTTACAGAAAACAGACACCGCTACGCTTTTTCACTAAAGATTTGGCAATTGATTAGATTTGACACTTTCCCGTCACTGTGAGTCTCCCCCGCATGAGCAGAACAGCGAGACAAAAGCGAGACAAACTCCGCGTAAAAAGAAGTCCTCAGACTGTAACTTGGTCCTGAATATTTACACACTTCAGGGTTTTGAAACCTGAGCTCTCTCTTCACCTCTAACGCCGTCTGACTGCATGAGGAAGCTTTTTGTTTTGTTGTTTGCTGTAGCAGACCAGGAGACTACGGAGTGAAGGAAGAAATACTCACAATAAAAAGAAACAAAGACGTCTTTTTTCTATTTTTAAATATATTTCTTCGAGCTCTAATTGGCTCGGGTGGAGTGCAGCGTTACACTGGCAGAGAGGACACACTGCTGGCTCAGCTTGTCTGGGCACGCTCAGTAGGTATGTGCGATGTTAAAGTCGGTTATAAACTGTGTGTAAAAACACTGCAGCACATAATGTCGGGTGTTGTCTACGTTTGATGTCTTCAAAGTGCACGTGAAGTCAAAATAAAAACCGCTGCTTACGTCATATTTGGTGAAATACTTCAGGGTCCCCTCCCTCTCCGAGAGGACGAATCGCCTGCTGAAGAACTGCCCGTTGTCCCGCCCCCTCTTCATCAACATGCCATCTTTAATTCCTGCAGGAAAACCAGCAAAGGTCATTCAGTGGCACGAGTGCGTTTTGAGTGCATGCGTGTGCACGTGCGCACACTCACCTTCCTCATACGTAAAGTTCTTCCAAGGCTCAGAGAACTCCTTCCTCTCGTACTTTGCTCTAATCCACTGCTCCCTCAAAGTCCTGGGCACACACACACACACACACACACACACAAACGGATGTAATGTCGACAGAGCTCGTAAAGGAGGACCAGCAGACATGAAAGCAGAGCAAACCACGTCTTGTGTACTTTGTGGGAGACGAGGAGGAGGCCGGGCTGCGTGCGGGCTGACTCATCACCGCAGCTCAGATTAAGGCCGCATTGCAAAAAATAAATACAAATCAGACCTGTATCTGATTAAAGAGCACAAAATCGGAATTGAAAAGATCAGATTTCACAAATAAAAGCCAGACTTTCTGCTGCAGTCAGCACGTAGGAATCAGGCCCGCACAAGTCGCAAACACTGACACCGTTTCACACACGCGGAGACACTGAGTCACTTAAAAGTAATATTACAAAGTCAGAGAGCAGACGGAGCTGCAGGACGGCATCATGGGAGAAAATATGAAACACGAGATGTTTGAAACATAGAAGAAGTGAGACCAGAAGGAAACGTAAGACTGTTTGTGTTCAGGACACAGAGCCTCAGTGTTCTTTGTCAATCAATGTGTCAGTGGAGAGGAGTCTAAAGATCCTATAACTGCAGGTAATTAAAGGTTGTGACACACACACACACACACACACACACACAGACTTCAATCACATTTAGAATCTTTACACACCCTCTTCAACTTGACCAAATATGCCTGGTTGGAAAAAAGGGAAAATCCCGAGATAGAGACCAATCCAAGAACACGTGAGCGTCTCCTGCGAGAGGCGTCTCCTGCGAGAGGAACATTTCTAAAGGTAAGTACAGTACAATGGGAGCTGAATGGCTTCTAAAAAGGTACTTTACGTATCTCCAGCTCCTCGCTCAGAGAGAAGGACAGAGCTTTAAGCCCTGGAACCTTGAAAGTAATCTCTCAAAGACATCTCTCGAGCGAAGCAGCTCCTTCAGAAGTAAATGAGGACACGACATTGCTAGAAAGTGAGCTTCCTATCAGTGTGTGGAGGAAACTTTATCTGCAAGATCAGAATAGACGAGCGATATAAGGGCAAAAGAAAGGCTGGAGGAGATGTGGCGCGGCGTTTCCACGGCACCAGATGGTCCTTCACACTTAAAATGTACTTTAGAGAGTCGGGCCGGTGTGTTTTTAAACGCGAGCACACGCAAAACACATGCACATGATCACACGCTGGTGCACACTTGCAAATGTGCCACAAAAACGACTTTTAAAGCAGGAAATGTATAAAATGTTTTGGGGTGTGTTTTGTGTGTGTGTGTGTGTGTGTGTTGCGATGGTTCCTCACTGGCAGTCTTTGTGGGTTGGTTTGTAGTAGTAGAAGGGAACGGCAGCCTCATATTTCATCTTCATCAGCTCGTTGCCATTCTCAGCCATGAACTAAACAGAAAGAAGAAGAAAAATCCGGTGAAATGAGAGATTATTGACGGCTGACTGACACCACATGTTTTACTTTACTGTTCGTCTGCTCGACAGGATGAATGTAATAAATATTTAGATAAAAGATGCACAAAGTACCAACATCATGTATAATAAATAACTTGTATGGAGGGAGGAGACAGAATTCAGCGTCTAAAGTGACAAACTTCTTTTTCCATCCTTCTCAGTGAAGTTACAGCATCAGTTCTCTTGTGATATATAATTATATATATATATATATATATATATATAATATAGAATTTATTATCCAGTATGCAGCAGCAAACCTTCAGGGTGTGTTTGACACGACACGTGATATCACATGGTCACATGGTCACAGCCCAAAAACCGGCGTGGAAATAAGAGTTTAGTCACAGGGATGAATCGTGACAAGTATATGAAGGATTAGGAGGATTTTATTGATTTTTATAGTATTTTATTGGCAGCTGTTTGTTATGGAAACATATTGTTCATCGTGTGAAAACCACCCGACACTAACACGTTTAGTTCCCAGAACACTGGTTTATAGTAAAAAAAAACTTTATACCTTTAAATTAACAATACACTTTGTTTTCTTTTTTTCTATAATGAAGAAGTCTTTGTTTCCCCGGCACAGAAACAAAAAAAAAACAAAACTATTTTGTCATTCTACCCTTCATCACACCATCTTTAAAAGAACAAACAAATTAATACTAGAAATCTATGAAAAAAAGCCTTCTTTCACATGAAAAATGTCATTTTTTCCTTTCCTTTTCACGCTGCTATACAACCGCCTCTACCTTCACTAACTACTGAACTTGCTCGCGGTCTCACCTGCACCTCCTGGTCCTCCCAGTGGGACAGGCTCAGGGACTTGACCTTGCTGATGTTGGGGAGGTTGCGGTGGATCCCAGAGCAGGCCAGGCAGATGAACACCCCCAAGGAGCAGGAGCCCCAATCGGGATCTGACGGAGAGGAAAAATGGACAAGATGTGCATATATTTATATATTTATCGTGTTAATAAAGAAAGCTATTAAGTCCGGGGAGTCAAGACATAGACGACTGTTTGTAAGGCTGAGAATAAGCAATAGATCAATTATTTATAATTAATTTACCTGTTAACCTTTTAAGCCAAAGCAATTGTGAAAAATCACAAGTTCTGCCCCGAGGAGCAGCATTTTTTATCAGGCATAAATATAATATTAGACTTATTTGGCTTCCGTTCACTAGTTTTGTTAAATCGATGTTCGAGAGCAAGGCAGCAACAAAATATTGCTGATTAATTATTCGATTTTTTTATTTTTTGTTGATTACATTTTTGGCAATAAACTGATCAGTCAGTTATTATTACAGCAAAGCAAAAATATATGGAAACAAAAAAGCCAATCAAATATGACAAAAAAAACACAAAGCATTGACCTTCACCTACAAAATGTTTCTTAAAGAGACACATACCAACCAGGAAAAGACACAAAATGACTACAAAAAAAAACATTAAATGACTACAAGTCTGTGCGGGGCCTCTGCACGTCTGTGCCCAGCGGCTCATTGTCTCACAATCCGCCCGTGTTCGCCATGTTCTTATCACTCGAGATCCTTCAACGCTCCAAATCGTACACAGCAGATTAGACCGATGCATGCCTCACAAATAACGTTTCACAATGAGAGCGAGCCGGTCCACGCAGGCCGACCAGCCAAGGCAACTCTGGTCCTCATGACCGGAGACACAAAGACAGAGCGAAGCGACAGGAATGCGTCCAGCGGGGGACCAGAGGGGGTATCAGGAGGCAGGTGTGCTGTGCAGACTGTCTCCCTTAGACAAACACTGACTTTAAGAGATAAAGTGATGTTATCTCGCCGCACTGCTCCACGGTGCCCCGGGGCAGGACGCCCGCTGGGTGTGTGTCCCGGGGCAGGACGCCCGCTGGGTGTGTGTCCCGGGGCAGGACGCCCGCTGGGTGTGTGTCCCGGGGCAGGACGCCCGCTGGGTGTGTGTCCCGGGCCAGGACGAGGTGGTACAATCATTTCCTTTATTTAATTCAGAGGTCTCCAACCAGACCAGTACCATTATGTATTATATTATATATATTACAATGTAATAATAATATAAATAACATAAAATGGAATAATTACATTGACATTATGCATGCAATAATTAAATAATATGTTTTGCACTTTATTGTGTGTTGTTATGTTGGTCCGTCGGGGACCGCTGATTTAATTTATATAACTATCACAGAGAAATAATTAATTCCTCAATGGACTGTAACATAGCAAAACAACATAAGTTAATATTTTAATAATATATATATGATTTAACTTGAAGTTTACACTCCATAATGAGCATCCAGTGTCTGCATTTACTCAGTATTTTATAGGTTATGAGTGGGATTTCTTTGCATAAAAAGAAGCCTGAAAGCCTCAAATCCGCTCCTTCAGCCGACTGCTCTGTGAGGAAAGATGAGCTCCATGCACTGAAAGCTCCGGGTGAGGGAGTGTCCCACCTTCTCTCTGCAGGTGGAGACTTGCAGAACTCTGGAAGAGGCTCACCTGTGTTGGTGCCTTCAGGTGCTTCTGGAAAAGCTGTGAGCTCCTGACTCACATTCAGGTTCAGAAGAACAACACGCACGAAATGAAGTTATCCGCCACATTTAGTGTGGTGTTAAAAAGCAAGCAGCAGGACATGTGTCCCGCAGAGGCTGACTTTTAAAAAGAACAAGGGCGCGAGCACGATGTGTTTTAATGATAACTTAAAGGCTCAACCTCAGGACCTCGACACAAAGCTTGACAAGTTTGACTTCCCTGTTCAGAACATTTTTACAGCTAATTCAGAGGTTTTTTTTGGTTGTTTTTTGTCTTACCCGGGGCGCCGCAGTCTGCGCAAGCGTCATTTCCAGGGTTTTGGAGGATCTCCCTCAGCGCTCGCGTTGCTCTCTCATTTGCCGACATTTCAGCTCTCGGATTCCTCCGCTTTCAGAGCGAGAGAGAGGGAGAGAGAGGGAGGGAGAGACGGCTGAGGTGTGTCTCCTCGGCCTTGACTCCCCCACTTGAGTCCCGACGTGCTGCGGGCAAGTCCGCACAGGTACGCGCGCCCTCCGCACAGGTACGCGCACCCTCCGCACAGTTCCAGGTGAACCTCCGCCTGACGAACAATCTGATCTTCAGAAAGTTGTTCCGGACATCTCCATGAGCTCTCCTCTTCCTCTGCGGCCCGTGCCGACACCCTTCAGGTCGCCTCTCTGGGGAAACCAAATCACATCAGCAAGCCCGGGGCTGCCTGCGCAGTCTGGAGGCGTGTGTGCGCGCGCGTGTCTGTGTGTGTACGGGAATGAAACCCTACACTCGGAAGTGAAAGGCTGAGGTTGTTGTTCAAACTTGCTTTTCCGCATAACTCGAGGTGAGGTCACTGCGTAACGGCAGCTGATGTCACGTGCTCCTGCTGCCCTGCAAAGATGTGACAGTTTTGATATTGACATGTCATCTCGTCTAGTTTTTCTCCAAAGTTTGAGAATTCATATGCTGCAATAAGTTTGTCTGAACCTCAGGACACTTTGAAGCAAGTCTCTGAGATGTAGTGGAAGTATAAAGTAGCAGGACATGGAAATACTCAAGTAAAGTAAAGTACAAGCACCTCAAAGACTGTACTGAAGTACTAAAGTACTGTACTTCAGTACAGTCTTTGAGGAAATGCACTTAGTGCCGCACAGGTTGCAGCTGGTTGTAGCTCCACGGTTGGCCAGTAGGTGGCAACAGTCCACCGTGTTTAACACCTGGTTTGACTGTTGGGTGTAGTTGTGTGTGGTGCAGGTGTGGCTCTCTGCTGCACCTCCCTTGACAGTAAGTCCGTCCTTTTACCGAACATCACCCCCCCCCCCTCGTTCTGCACCATGGAGGCCGTCCGTGTTAAAGAA
>CALSCE010004105.1:741790-752067 GCA_943593645.1 Bovichtus variegatus
ATAGATAGATAGATAGATAGATAGATAGATAGATAGATAGATAGATACTGTAGATGGATGGATGGATGGATAGACAGATACTTTATTAATCCCGAGGGGAAATCCATTATCTTATAAGACACAACATTACATATCACATATCTGTCGTGTCCCTCCACCACCATTAAAAGTAAGAAGAAATTATAAAATGAAGAGACAACATATAAGAACAAAGTTACACGGCGACATTGACCAGTGGCTGTGAACCTGAGCAGATTTAGTGCAAATAGAGTTAGTGCCAACAGTGCGCTGCAAACGTGCACACAGATCTATAACCATAAATAAGTGAGCATTAAAATGTCCAAATTAAAAATGAAGGCTAAAGTGTCACATTGTCCCGGGTTAAATGCACTTGTCAGGTTGTTTGTGGTTTACTTCTGTGGTCTGACAACAATCTGCATGACTGCAGATATACGATCAACTCCATCAAGTTGCTAATCGGACTGTAAACAAGGAGCAGCTTACAGACGAGGACGTTTTTGGCCCAGATACATACGGTCCCGAGATCACCTTTGGTCCAACTCTTGTTTCTGAATTCTCACTGTCATTGAATGTGTTGCCCGATGCTGTTTGCAGAGTTTCACAATTGCTTCCAGTCGACAAAAACTTCAAAGGCAATCCTCCACCTTTCCTGCAAGTGTGTGCAGCTACAGGCGCAGGCAGGGCAGAGGAGTATGTGTGTATGTAGGTGTGTAAGGACGTTGTGCCTGAGTATTTTCTTGGACGAAAAACACAAAAAAAATGTGGTTGTGTCTGTGCTCAAATGAAGGTAAGAGTCTGGAGAATACAGACGATCCTAAAGTATCCGTCTCTCACGTGATGTATGACAGTGAGTGCAGTATCCATATTCATCTCCTCTGCTGCAGCAGAAGCATATAAGAGACACCAGGGACTTATTAACATCCTTAAAGGAAGAATTTGACTTCAGTTCAAACCCCCCCCCTCTTCAACTCTTTTTGCATATGGGCTCTGCGGCGTTATGTATTCCCTCCTTCTGTTCACGCTCTTCGCAAACGCCATCTCCTGTGTTGTATCATCGATCATTTCCTGTTGATGCAGTGCATGCGGGAGGGCATGACACACGGATTACATGCTTAAGCCGTGTTTCTGGGTGAAATAATGCACGGCTTCTATTTATGGAGGCGTTTGGTAAACACCACGGGGCGATCAGGACGGTGGAGATAGATCACGGGGGAATGTTTGTCCAGCCTTGATCAACAGATGAGCTTCTTATGAATATCCTGACGGTGTTGTCCCGTAGAAATGATTGATGAACCAGATAAATGTGTAAACGGTACGTGAAGCATGCTTACGAGCCCCTGCAGTGCACACGGAAGTCAAGGTCACGGCTGGACGGATGAAGTCGTACGAAGGCGAAGGACCGTGATGTCTGCTGCACCTGCAGGAGAGAGACTCTCCCTTTCCACGCTGAGGAAGTTTCTTCTACGTCAGGGTTCGGTCGTGTATCAGCTGACGTGTGCGATGGCGGGAAAGTCACGAAGCCAGGAGCTGTCCTGTGACTACGATGTGAAGTTAACAAATCGGAAGAAATAACAAAAAAAAAAGGTTATTTTGAAAATGACATTTGACATTTCCTGTGGCTGCTTCACAAAAAGTGCTGCTGCATGTAAAGCTGATGCTTCACCTGGGGTGGTTTTGCATTGTGTTTATAGAGGGTGTTTTTGGCACTGCAGTGACTGCTGATTTATGTATGTATTATGAGTTTCATAAGGAAGCTACAGGAAGTCAATAGAAATAACTTCTCCCATTGTACACATGTGGGTAATTTAGCCATTACAGCCTCCATAAAAAAACCTTCTAATTAAGCATCGATTACCGTTTCCCCAGCATCACTGTCGAGAATTGCACAACTAAATGCTTCCCTGGATTAAAAAAACAAGGTGTTTTCTTAACTTCCTCCTGCGTGTCAGGAAAGATCCTCTGCAGCTCTAACCATCGATCATCCATTTTCTTCACATTTTCTTCTTTGCTCCACTGCTTAGCTGCTCCAATATTGTTTTTTTTATTTCATCTTCATCATCATCATGCTGCATACTGCACATATTTGCAGGATCTTGATTAAAAGCCACTGTGTGTTTGTGAGTCCCTGTTTTCCTGCTTTGTGTGGACCAACTTAGAACCTTGTAGAGACATTTTAGGAAAGTGAGTGTAGGTCTTCTTACAAAGGACGTTAGAGGGTTAGGACTTGATGTTAGGGTTGGTGTGTGCGTGTTAGTGTGTGTGTGTGTTTGTGCCGCCAACACATTTTTGCACTTAAGAACACAGTGAGTGTGTATGTGCATGCAGACACTTGTGTGGGCTTGTGTGCGTTTGTGGTGCACAAGATATAGAAGGCTGAGTTAGTTGCCCGTTATATTGGATGAGTAATAAATCTTTCATCTGTTTAATTTCATTGCAGGTGTCAGTGCGTGTGTGTGTGTGCGTGTTTGTGTGTGTGTGTGTCAGTGTGTGTGTGCGCGTGTTCCCCCTACACTTACTACAGTTTGACACTTGGGCGTGGGAAAGGAAGATCAAACTGCGCTCTGCTTGGGTAGCATCTGTTTCCTCTGTACTGGCAGAATGTCTTTGAGTGTGTGTTCGTGTGTACGTGTGTGTGTTTGTATTCCCAGACACACACACACACGAGGCTTCTGGAATGTTGTCCTTCATTAATTACCTGCAAGCGCTGGATTGCCTGAGTAATTAAAAAACCTAATCTTCATCGACAGGCTATCGATTACTCGTCCGTTTACAGCGGTGGATCTCACCAGCGGCCCCCCCCCCCTCTCCATTATCCAGGCCCCCCATCAAATAAAGTGTAGGCTAATGGTCTCCCCTGAATTTTAATGTTGATTATTATTCAGTTTCTTTTTGACATTCAAGTTTTTTCCAAGAAAATTAAGTTTGACATTCAAGATTTTTTCATGAAAATTAAGGGGTGTTTTTTTTATAAATATTTTTACCATGAAAATTACGTTTTTTAAAATACATTTTTTTCCCATGAAAATTAAGTATTTTGACATTCAAGCTTTTTTCAGGAAAATTAAGTCTTTTTTTCACATCGAAGCTTTTTCCATGAAAATTAAGTTGTTTTTTTTACTGAAAGCTTTTTCTGTGAAAATTAAGTATTTTTTTAAATACATTGTTTTCCCATGAAAATTAAATATTTTGACATTCAAGCTTTTCTCAGGAAAATTACGTTTATTTTCACATCCAAGCTTTTTTCAAGAAATTTATAATTTTTTTTACATTCAAGCTTTTTTCATGAAAATTAGGTAATTTTTTTTAAATACATTTTTTTTCGATGAAAATTAACGTTTTTTTCACATCAAAGCTTTTTTTTACTTACGGCTTTTTCCGTGAAAATTAAGTATTTTGACATCCAAGCTTTTTTCATGAAACTATTTCATGAAATATTTTTTCACATTCAAGCTTTTTTCATTAAAACATTCTGTATTTTTTCATATCCAAGCTTTTTCCGTGAAAATTAAGTATTTTGACATTCAAACTTTTTTCAGGAAAATTTTGTATTTTTTTAAATACATTTTTTTACCATGCTGTAATGAAGAAGACTCGAAACTAGCGAGACCATAAACTCATTAGGAAAACGTGTACTGAGGTAATAAAGTAGGAAGTAAAGTAATTTTCTCGTACAATCAGACTTGTGTAAGAAAACATAAAAATTAGAAGATTCTCCGTCAAAGAGTTTTAAGAAGTGTCGATTTTTCTACGATTTTTTCCTCCATGAGCTGTGTCGAAGCCACTGCAGCTGCTCCAGTGATAAACTACAACAACTAACTTACTGTTTTGAGAATACCGCCACGCCTGTCCCGCTCACCTGACTCAGTCTTTGCCTCGCGTCTCTCCCTGCACACCCCCGTTTCAACTCTCCCAACCCCCCTCGGTAGCCGTGCCTTGCAGGTTAAAAACCCGCGGTCTAATTTATTGATACCACTATTAATGTTTCTATTCATGTAACAAGAGCCCCGTGGGCGGAACAGCGTAGGCAGTGAAAGATATGATCAGGGATTTAAAAGGATTTGTATGGTCGGTTTTCAATATTGGATTAAAAAGGGGGCAAAATGCTGTCGAATCTCAACCTTTCTGGCACCAAAGAGACCTTTTTGTTATCAAGTTTTACTACTGAATCAGTGAAACGGGGAATGTGGCAGAGCAGGCCGGTCCACTGTCCTCTCTACAGGTCAAGAGGGAACAACGCTCATCATCTCTTTTAGTCTTCTCGTGTACACACACGTCTGAAATGAATGCAAGTGCTTAATTGGGTAAATGCAAGAGTGTGTGTAATCAGTCTGAAGATGAAGAGAATAAAGACGAGCGTTGCACTCTTTCTACGCTCTCCTCTTCAGAACTCTCTGCCTCTTTGTGCCTCCTCATTTAGATAACAAGATTACAATGATGCTGTGGGAGCCGCCTCTAACAATACTTTACATCAGCTAAATAATTGCTTTGCCCCTGTCAGGTACGTTTATCTTCTCAGATGCCCCCCCCCCACCCCTCCCCCACCACCGACAGGGCTTTCATTGCAGCAACAATAGCTTTCACTATTGATGACAGAGAGGATTCACAACTACAGCAAAGCAGATTCACCAAGCTTCGGTCTATTTTTACTGAAGCATGCATATGGGAGTGAGACAGGGAGAGACAGACAGTGTGCGTTATTATGCTTCCTTTTATAGAACAGAATGAATTAAGCTTTTAACTGTAGTGGGATAAATGTATGTGTGTGTGTGTGTGAGTGTGTGTGTGTGTAACAAAGTGAGGGAAAGATGGTATATTATTATACTCCCACTTTTAGAACAAAATTATTAACAATCTTACTTTACCGACTTTATCCATTTTCCCTCTCGTGCGTGCATGGCTGTGGGGGTGCACACTGTATGTGCACATAGGGCCGGAGTGTGTGCACGCATGTGTGTGCACGCATGTGTGTAATGCACACATAATGCACACATAATGCACACATAATGCATACATTTCTGCAACATGGCTTTAATGTGATATTAATGGCAAGAGACAACCACATCAAATCTATGGATTGAAGAGAGAAATACGACATGAAGAAAAAACTGAAAGCGGATTGTGTCCGAAGTTTATTATGAGCTGAGAAAAATGGAAATTGGAGAGCACAAAGAGGGAGACGTAAAGAAAGAAAAGACTTGCTTTAGTCATAGTTAGGTTTGACTTCACTGACGTTCTGTGATTCGAGGAAACCTTGTCTATAGGGACTGTCACCAACACATAACCGACTTCGTCTATAGGAACTGTCACCAACACATAACCAACACTTAACTCCCTCTGAAGTTGGTTAAAATGGCAGCCACCACTGTGTTCGTGTCAACTTTCAAAGCCAAGGGCAGCGGTGGACCTGCGCGTTTGAATTCAGCACTCGAAGGCACTTTGGATAAAAGTGTCCACCGTTGGTAAAATGTTAAAATATTAACTGTTATTGAAAATTAAACTGCGAGGCATCCACTAGGATTATCAATTTTCACACTGAGAGGCATAGCATTTTAAGAGGTTTATCTGAGTTATGTAATGTGGATGGAAATTATTGCCCATCAACGTGACAGGGGGAGATAGTGAGAGCCTCTGCATATATTTGCTCTCAGTGGCTTTGGTCTGCAGCAATCTGTGCATTTTGAAATGAGGAGCAGGGCAGAATGTGAAGTGTGGGCCGAGGCTTAAACCTCACATGATATGTTGCAAATTGCATATATGGTAAAAGGGGAGGAGGAATATTGGCATACTAGTGTGATATACTATACGTGTGAACTGTGTGTGTGTCACATTGCATGTGTGGGTGTGTTTGTGTGTCTTTTAATTCCTATTTTCATGAGAGAATGTTTTATTGTGAGGATACAGGGAAGAGGAAGAGTTTAACACCATCACTTCTTAAAGAGTTATATAACAAGAAGTGGCACCGCCCGATTGCTGATCTTTAACTGTTTATCTCAATCATATGTTCTTATTTCTTTGAATAAAATGACCTTTTTAATGAACATTTAAAAGGGTGGGTTGACTCAAATGACAAACCGACTTCACTTGCCCGTTGTTGCATTCAGCCACGCAGATAGTTTGGGATTTATTTGCCAAGGTTTGGAAATATCTCGCTGGGATTTGTGACTGCGAAATGGTTGCATCTAGTGACAAGAAATAAATACATGTCAGTGTCAGTTAGGTTTGGTTGGTTCAGACCTATGGAATATTAAATTACCCAATTATATGGGTAATTTAAATTATATAAATTATATTTTGTGGGTATTGGCCATGAGAAGCAGGTAATTGTGGGCTGAAAAGACTGACATCATCACTTATTATTGTTGTTACTGTCAGTAATAGAGAGCTAGGAGTCTTCCTATCGCATCCACTTCGTACTTGCTGAGCAGGCCTTTGAGATGGCGAGAAAATGACAAAATGATATTGGCTGTAGGCGGTCGCTGACAGTAACAAGTTGACAACCTTGTTCCCCCGTCTGAACATCATCCGACATTCTGAGGCTGTCAAAACCACGAGATCCACAAAGTGAAATGTTTTTTATTCTTACACTGAACAATGAGATCAGACTTCCACTGCTGTTAAAAAGTAAAAAAAAAACAAAACAACTGAGGTGATCTGTTGTCTGTGAGTCAACAAGCTGATATCACACAGACGTGGGGGGAGGGGGGGGGGGCAGTGATGTCATGGTCCACTGATCTGATTGGTCCAGAGACAGAGGCTGTCCACTCTCATCCAACAATACCACGTTCACCGGTCTGAGCACAGAGTGCGGCTGATTGAGCTCGGCCCTCTTCCTCCCTCTCCATGTTAAAGCCTTCCTCAGTATTCACCTGCCGGCTTGAGTCTCTCTGCAAAATCAATGCTCAATGTCGGGCAGTCTGATCATATTTAGGTTAATGGATTCAAACGGTGGCTCTGCATCACAAAATAAAACATAAGACAGAAGAAGTAGAAGAAGGAAATTCAATAATTTGTTGTTTTTAAGCTGGCATAAAGTTCTGCTCTGACATGTAAACTTCAGGATGTGTTGGTCTGAGTGAAGCCTTTGACTTTAAATACCCTCTGGATTTTATCTGCATACAAGTCACCTGAACTGACTGGTGTGAATGGGGCCATAGTTTAGGCCAAGTGCTGAGTGTGACAATTATATTTCCTACACCACCTGGATGATTGACATGATGCGTGTCGCTGTGTGTGGGTGAAATTGGACGTGGGGTTTGTGGGAAAGTGATAATCAAATTTGTCTTTGAGGGACGTTTAAATCTCAGCTTTTGCAGCTCAATAATTACATCCAAGGACAAGACAGAGATTGCTATCAACAGCCTTTTTACAGACTGCAGCTAATCTTTTGCTTCAGCATCAGACTTGAATGTGGTGCAGCAGGCGCTTGCCATTGGCGACAGTGTACGCTGCCTTTTGTCACTAAAGTCAATGGTCATCTTGGAGTTAACAGTTACTGACGGAGGACTTTGACATTTGCTGATCAATACGGACTATCAGCAGAGACCAGTGGGAGTTCTTCCAACCTCATTACACCAAAACATTGAAATTCACAAAGGACCTAAATCCTAAAAATGTAACTAAACTACCGTCATATCGTCAAGTTTTAGGTGACATGACATATTTGTGCATGTGTGTGTTCTCCACACAGTGATGGGAGATCTGACAGCACAACATGCACCGCAAAGGTCTTCTGCTGGTCTCTCCTACAGTCACAGAACAAACACACTTCTGGTTCATTTCCCTTTGTTTAAAGCACATATCCTGTAGCATAAATACGGAACAGCTTGTAAAGGAGAAGATAAGCGAGACAGACAAAGGGGGAAGTGAGAGGAAGAAACCCAAACCAGAATCCGCCTTTTTCTCTCCATGTATTCACACGTCTATAAGGTTTGCTGATGAGATTCAAGGCTTTTCCTCCCGCTGAGAAGCAAAGGGCAGTCGCAAGCAGTAGAGTAACGGGGAGCAAGAGCTCAAAGAGTGCAAAGATGTTACACTGTGCTTGTTGTGCAACTGTCTAATTAGGTAGCCTGGAGGAAGAAAGGGGGAGTTAAAGTTAACATCAAAGTTATTATGTTGACTCTGTCCCTCAAGGTGCTTTGCATGTTGATCATTTGCAAAACGTGATCATCCTGTGATCTTTTTAGTGACTTTTTACAAAGAAATACAATTTTTACCTGAACAAAGCTCATGTATTTGCAATTATACCGTGTTTGTCTTGGATTATCTTTCTTTAATCAAAGGAAGTTCAGTCCCTACTTTGGTGAATATAGTCCTACGTCACTTGCTCATTATTATATCATATAGTATTATATAGTTAGGATATTTTCCGTTGGGACAGATCGTAGCCATGCAGTAAAGATATTAATTATTAACTCCTCCATAACTACCATCGACTGAAAGGAAAGATATCCGCTGTGATTGGTTGTTCCTCATCACATGATGCATTTCTGCACTGCAAAAGATCAACTATGTTTATCTCAGGGCTGCAGCCGACGCACTCTGAAAAGTAGGCCCCTGGGAAAGCTTTTACGCTCGCGCTCCCCTTTTGAAGAACGCCCTCCACGCGGCTACATTGACGACGAGGGATAAGATGGTGGCACGAGTTACAGCACAGATGATTAACAGTGGATCTTTAACGTTCTCCCACATATGTTGATGCATCTACAGTATGTAAAGCAATAGCTGCTACACTTGACCCCTCCCTAACCCCTTGCCCACCTTGGTTACCGTTGCTACGCCTGGGTAGCTAGTTAGCTGTTGGAGGTTATATGAGTAAGAGCAAACTGTGGTAGCATCCTGACATGTTACATGCGTGTGGCTCAGCAGGGGATCACACGGCTGCACAGAATCATGAGCGTCACCTGGTTCTGGATCTTGCAGTAGGCCGGGTCCAGGGCGAGACGTGGAGCCCACACCGTACTGGAGCAGACCCGAAGAGAGCGACCCCCCCCCTCTAATTCTGGGGTTTCTTTTAGGGAGTTTTTCCTTGTGCAGTACGAGGGTCTAAGGACAGAGGAGGTCGTATCCTGTACAGTCTGTAAAGCCCACTGAGACACATGTATAATTTGTAAAATTGGATATTGATATATGTAAATAAACTTGATTTGAGTGGACTGTTTTGTGTTTCGTGGCCTCTCTTGCGGTCATTTTTACCTGGGTGTAGACAGGAGCCCTCCCCAGTGCTTACTGTAGAAAACATAGCACTACAGTTAGTATTCAGTGCGTGCCTCGTTTACAAGAGAAAGGCTTGAGAGAGAAACGTTAGCTTAACCTCTCTGGCACACAGTGCATGTATGACGTCAATGCTAGCTGGGTAGTAAGCTAGTTAGCCAGACATGCTAACTCTTGCGGTTTACATTAGAACAGATGAGCACGATGTTTAATCCAATCTTTACTCTTTTGTTCTTGTGTTTCTCCTTTTTGACAGGCGGCGTGCACAGTTACAGTTGCTCAGATATGATTGGACAATTGCTGTCCGTGGGAGGGGCTTAGGGATTTGCAACAAGGGGGATATCAGCTGCATGTGACACAGAAGAATTATCATTGCACCGTAATGTTTGTCAGAAATGCTTCCTCCCCCATATGCACGCACACACACACAAAAGGCTGTTTTCACTATTATATGACAGAAAACAGAAAAAAAAGAAAACAGAAAAATCGGGTTGGTTTTACACACACACACAGACACACACACACACACACACACACTTTGTGAAAGGGATGTCAAGATGTTATCGTTGGGTTTTATGGGAGTCATTATCATGTAAATAGCAGGTGAGTTCTAGTTACCTTCTTTCTCATTGAGCTCCAATGGGCTCGATTCCCAAGACGATGATGTTTTTGTCCATTCTGCTAGAAGACATCTAGGTTATTGCGCCCCCGACCAACCAGCACCCTCCTCCTCCACCTCTTATTCCCCTGTCAAGCCATTTGGCCTGGGAATTACAGTTTAGCTGGAATTACAAATGGGATTCACACAGTCATGCCCTCAACTCTAAATCACACTGATGTGCACAGGCAGGCGTGCACAAGCACACACACACACACACACACACACGCTTTCCTATAGGCTACGGTCTCCCTGGCACTTCATTTATGTAATACATGCATATGATTAGCATTGGACAGCAAACTTCAGCACCAAATTAAATTCAATACAGAGAAACTGTTGTAATCAGAAAAATCGCTCTTGGGGACAAAGTATATCTGTGAGTGCA
>CALSCE010004105.1:782067-808519 GCA_943593645.1 Bovichtus variegatus
ACACACACACACACACACACACACACACACACACACACACACAGTATACGTTTCTTTGCCCTCTCTCTGTATTGGATGGATTTGTATATGGTTTGTGTGAAGAACCTAATTGACTGATACTGAATTGCACACAATGGCAGAGCTTTTGTTTATGTTTTTGTTTATTGCATTTTGAATGTGTTTTGGAGTAAAAAAGCCGATACGAGTACATTTGTACCTCTGTGGAGAATTCAGCTCCTGGTTCGAAATCGACATTTTTTTGAAAATTGAGAATTTTTTTTGATAATTGAAGCCATTTTTTGAAAATCGAAAGTATTTATGAAAGTTGACGTAATTTTTTCAAAATCTAAGTTTTTTTTGAAAATTTTGTTTATTTTTTAAAAATGAAAGATTTTTTTGATAATTGAAGCCATTTTTCTATATTCGAAAGTTTTTTATTAAAGTTGAGGTCATTTTTCCAAAATTGATGGATTTTTTGATAATTGAGGTCATTTTTCAAAATCTAATTTTTTTTATAAAACTGAAGTCCTTTTTTTCAAAATTGAAGGTTTTTTAGAAAGTTGAAGTGAGTCAAAGGTTTTTATAAAATTAGTCACTTATTCAAAATGGAAGTTTTTTTTTGAAAATGGAAGCCATTTTTCGATAATTGAAAATATTTATGAAGTTTTTTTTTTAAATGTTAGATTTATTTTAAAATTAAGGTAATTTTTTTTTGAAAGTCAAAGGTTCTTTTAAATTTGAGGTCATTTTTTGATAATCGAAGGTTTTTCTGAAAATTGTGGTCATTTTTTGAAAATCAAACATTTTCTTGAAGGTTGAAGAATATTTTGAATAATGGAATGTTTTTTTTGATAATTTTGGTAATTTCTTCAAAATGAAAGGTTTTTTGAAAGTTAAGATAATTTTTCCAAAATTAGCTTTTTTGAAAATTGAGTTTATTTTAATAAATGGAAGATTTTTTTTTTTTATAATATAGGTAATTTTTTGAAAATGGAAGGTTTTTTGAAAATTGAAGCCAAACAATTGGTTGAAAAAAAAAAAAAAAAAAAAAAAGTAAAAGATATAAAAAATTGTATAATCAACCAGCGGACCCTCTAATGAAGACCTCTACTAGACCTCTAGATTATTATTACTGTTATTTGAGTAAAAAACCCACATGAGTAGATGAAGGAGTGCAAATAAAGATGATTAAAAACACAACTGGCGTAGCACTATGTGGGTGAAACCGGAGAACAAATGAAGCTGCTGCTCCTGATGCATGGGGGAATAATAGTTTTTAAAAGTGTGTTTTGTAATATGGCTACAATATGGCTTTTGACAAACAAAAGATCTTGCAAGCTAGAATGAAAGAAAGAGAAGGGATCTGTGTGTGTGTGTGTGTGTGTGTGTGTGTGTGTGTGCGTGTGTGTGTGTGTGTGTGTGTCTGACCCCACTCACCTCTTGTGGATGGCCCTTACAGTCCTTGCAGACAGGAGGAGAGCAGTAATGGTGGAAAACTGAACCGGAGAGGTTGTCAATCATGTCCCCTTCCAACGAGTCCTTAATTAGCAGAGACACACTGTCCAGCCACTGGCTCTCCTGCAACACACACGCACACACACACACATACACACACATCATTTACCTCTTGGTGTGTGTGTAATGAGCACAAAGAACAGTACGGTAGCTTTCAAGTGTTGCTAGATGTACAGTGTATGTGGCTCCCTCGTGTTTCCTGTCTTGTGTTACGGCACAGAAATGACTGGTTTCAGACTTCTCTGTAATTCCTGAAATGTTGAAATCGTCCTTTAAAGGTTTTTGTATTTAGGGAATGTTAGTTCCACCCAGAGCATTCGGGTTACAAGTTAACCCTCCTAACGGTTATATAAGCCACTTTGACTCAACGTTTTACAGAAAACACTTTCACTGACAAAACGTCTTGGTCTTCCTCATCTTCCTCTCCTTCCTCTCCCTTTACCTCACTCCTCCCTCCCCTGCTTGCTCTGTACAACATATGTACTGGCTGCATGTTGTGTTATTTAATAATCTGTTAGTCTGTGTTATTTTCAGCCGCTGCTGGCAGGTAGAAAACAGGCTTTAAGCCGATCCAGAGGGGCAGATAAATGTCAATGTTGTGAGATTAATTTCATGATCCCCCTAAAAAAGAAAAAGGAAATAAAGAATACACTGGTCTTAAGGCGAGCTGCAGATGGCTTAGAACTTCCCCTGAGTGGCACTGGAGAACCTGAAATAATTGGCAGATTCCTGTGTAAAGATTTTTACAACGCCGGCTGCGTTGAGGGATGAAATGAAGGAAAGGTCTCGAGGCTCGAATATGGACAATAAATGTAGAGCAGTTCAGCTGTTCCAGAGCACACGAGGGCCCAAACACGCCTCATCTCCTTCTTTGTCCCCCTGTAAAAGGCTCCTCTGAGCTGCGGCATCACCGTAAGGGTTGGCTATCTAAAGAGATCTTTCACTCTACCTTACATACAGATCTGTCTGTATGATTGCGACAGATACGACATGCGAGCAGTAATGGATGAGAAGGCAAAACATAAGGTCACAACATTTGTTTTTAGCTAAATAAATTCCCTCGACAGCAAACCAAGACAAGTCCTTTTTAAACCCATGCACCCGATCTTTCACTTACAAATGCATCCATTCTGTAGCCTGTATGTGTAGAAGCTCCGTTACTCTTTGTCACCATGATGAACACAGTGGTGGAATATTCTCACACTATATCGCATGCATCTCATTTTATGAATGACAGAGTAACCACAGCGTAGGACTGAAAGCCCACAGAGGTAGTCTGCAGTGTCGAGGGAAAACGAAACACACCAGCAGGACGTAGCAACCGGACGCGCAAACAGACAACCCAACAGGTTATTGATTATCATCTAAATCGCTCGTATTTGAGGTAAAACTGAAATGTCCCCTTAATTCGCAGGCACGTCCCCTGTATTGCAGTAGGCTAATGTTGAACCAGAAATGAAGCTAACCTCAACTCAACTTTCTTTGCTCGTCCCACGATCTCAGCAATTCATTGGATTAGTACAATGCTATCGTAGCCATAGCATCAATAGCCAAAGACTCTCAAATATTGGTATATTAAGGTCTTGCATTCACATCTTAGACTTAAAGTTTGACATAAAGCATTTCATACTCTGCACACTGCAGTAGTTGAAGCAGGTCTTGCAGATGAACCGGTGTTTGTCTTTCTCGCAGCGCCTGCTCTTTCCTCCTCTTTACCTCCGTATGAAAGTCACTGCTAAAGGTGCGAGGTGAACAGGGCAACCGCAGTCGATAGCCGGACCTTGGCTGCACATGTCGATTTACTTGCACACGCGCACGCACACATTTGCATCGCTCCGAGTGTGGGCAGACGCACAGCGAGGGGTGAGGCAGGCTAATTGATTGGCTAAGCTGGGGGCCTTGGTTGTGGTAAATGGTACCCGTGACCCTGTTGGATTCACTGAGCCGCCATCTGGTTTCTCCCATCCAGAAAAGTTCTCATCCACTCTGAACCCCCAACACTGCGGATCCTCTCTATTTTACAGACATTTCATTTTTTTATATGCTTTTTCACTCAAATTCAGTATATTTGAAGACATTCTACTGTATTTGTATTAACATTTCTCAAAAATGGGACTCATTTAAATGAGCAGGATCATAATCTACTGTGTAGATTGTGGCAGACACACATGCCTTGTAGCCATCACTGTACCACTGGTAGTTTAGTTTTGTCTTTAGGTGGTTTAGGGGGATGCGCTGGGGTTTCTTTGAACTTTGAGTGCGGTTTCTTTTCTTAAGAATAAAGCTGTTTGTTCCTCTCCTGGTAACGAGTCTCTGGCGTCCTTTATATGTTTTGGGGTTTCAGTAGAGCCTTTGTTAGTTTAGGGAGGCAGAAACAGCAGCAGCGGACTTTCACTTGTCTGCCTGAATTAGCCTGCCAACTTTGCTTCATTCATGTGTCACACATTGTTGTTAACACTTTGTCTGCACGGGACACACAGGTGCAGCAGCGTGCCAGCAGGGTGCCAGCAGCGTGCCAGCAGCGTGCCAGCAGCGTGCCAGCAGGGTGCCAGCAGGGTGCCAGCAGGGTGCCAACAGCGTGCCAGCAGGGTGCCAGCAGTACAGAAGCAGCAGCTGCAGTCCTGTCAGTGTCACTGAATCTGTACAGCCAAAATACTGCACCATTTTGACAACCCTCAGGGCACAATGTATACTCAAGAAGCTGAAAGTTGGAAGAAAAGAAGCTTGAAGCCTGAAAGAGGAGCCGTAAGATTGCTGCTTGGTCATGGATGGGTCAACGGAATCTGACCTTTGCTTAAAAATCGGACAATTAAAGACGACCAGGCAGTTACTATCTACCACTTGGTCGTTTTTCTCTCTTGCAGTCTCCAACTTTCATCCTCTCTTCCACTACAAGCCTCGACCAACTCTTCACGACCAGCGCGCGTCGTCTTGATCACACTTGATTTCCTTCTCCCACTCATCTGAATATTTCTGCTCACAGATCCCCATGATCATCTGCTGCTGGAGTCATTAAGTGGAGTGTTTCCAAGAGCATCTTTCAACAGTAACGTGAAGAGAAAGTTTTATTGTGAATGAACCTGTTCCAGATCTGGCACCTGCCTTTACGTTAGCTTTTTGCAAAACTTTTTCTACTCTGCGTGTATGTAGCTCAAGGCGAGACATGGATCCTACAGCTGAGCTCTTATCTTCATCATTAGCATAATAAGGCGGAGACAAAAGGACGATATTCTCATTTTGACAGTTTCTTTGTAGTTTCTTTGAGGGACTCTGGACTTCCTTATAGGAGCTGTACAATAATAAATCACCACATGGAGCCTAAATGATCCGCACAAACTCAGAAATCTAATGAGTTGTTTGCAAGGAGATCCTGTGACTACACAGTATGTACACAGTCATAAGACTGACAGGAGTTCAGCTGTTATGATGTAGCTTGTAGTTGCACTTAGAGGAAGCTGCGTCTATATGGCTCGGATTAATGATTAATGATTAATGCTGATTGTGCTCTCGCTTGGTAGAAACTTCAAAATGTTAGAACTTTTGTGACAGGATCATTCACGTATCTTATGACGTATCAGTGAGAAGCTAGATTTCGTCCATTATGTCGGGTTTCTGGACTTTTGTGTTTAAGTTCTATTCAAAGTTTTCGCTCTCGCGCAACACTGGTCGCATTATTCTTTTGTATACTCATTTTCCTCCAGCCGCCATCTTTGTCGTGACTCTGGTTTCATTTTCCAAGTGCTCCTCGCAACAACAAAAAAAACCTAACTCAATATGAATGCACATAAAAATAGGCCCAACACTGTGCTTTTATTCTGACAAAGCCATCTGCTGGCTAATCAGAATAGAGCTTTACACTGCAGTGCATGTAGAGAGACACATAGGAGAGTAGCTCCTCTGTCTCATCTCTCTTTTTACTCTTCTGCTGGTTAAAAATACCAGTAGGCTGACAGACAATGAGCTATAAGCACAATGAGACTGTGGCGGAGCCTGCCACCCACTCACAGCTCTTCTGCAGTCAGCCTCTCTCCCTGTTCCTCCCCTCTTCCTCACCCATTGATTCAGTGTCATTCCTTAAGAGAGAGCACACATTTTCTTTGTTCACCTTCCACAGTTTGGAACAAACCAAAAAATTAAATATCCAGATAATTTAAACGTAAAAAGTGGACACGCATTACGAATGTTGGGCCATTTAAAGTTATCACAAGTGATCGGACAAAGTTGGTCCGAGTCTATTTCAGTCATATTGTGTTGTTGGTAGTGTGGCGGTCATTTATTCTTTTACCCACGTGAAATGAAGCATTTTGCAGTTTCCTTGCCGTCACCTGGCCAAACACATCACAGTGAAGGAGTTAACACGCGTGGTGCAAACACACCTTTTGTCCTCACAATCAGTCGGTGAGAACGTGTCATCACGGCGGTCAGTCAGTCAGAGGGAAACACAGTCGTCACTCAATTAGTCACTAGCTGCAGCAGCAATCACTTTCCAAAGCACCAAGCGTTTCTCCTTATGTTGCTCCCAATTTAAATTTAGATTTGTGTTATTTCTCTCTCTCTCTCTCTCTCTCTCCATTTCCTGATTCGTCTCGTTCCCCCCACCTCTCCTCTGTTTCTGCCGTTGTTTGTTTATTTACTTCTTTCTTTCTTTCTGCCTCAGCGTACTTCTGAAAATACCTGTTCTCCTCTGCAGCTGCTCTAATGTTCTGCCAGCGTGATTATAGTTGTAGCTTGTCAATCAGCAATCAGGGAGCTGAAGAACGAGAGCCGCCGCCGCCGCCACCGCCCATTCATGGTATTTTTAGAATGGTGGAGACAGCCGTTTAATATCTTTGCATATGTGTGTGTGTGTGTGCACGTGGGTCCTCTGCATACATGTGTGTTTTTTTTTTTAACATGTTTCTATGCGTGTGTGTAAAAGTCATCAACACCTTGTATTAGCACAAGTAGGGCAGCGGTATTTCATGAATAAGAATAAATCCAACTATTGCTGTACATAATGAATAACCAGGAGGAACATGGCGATCACGTATTGTTTATTTCAGCGATGGACCTCTAACATGACAGAGAACACACCGGGGAACCTCTCATCTACAGTTAGGACCATAAATATTTGGACATTGACACAATTTTCATTAGTTTTGGTCCCTTTAAAAAGGGGATACCATGTATAAAATGTGTTGTAATTCATACACCATTCACCTGATTTGGATGTAAATACCCTCAAATTAAAGCTGAAAGTCTGCACGTAAAGCACATATTGATTGTTTAATTTCAAGTCCATCGTGGTGGTGTACAGAGCCACAATTATGAAAACTGTGTCAATGTCCAAATATTTATGGACCTAACTGTACGTCCCCTGAAAAGATTTGATGTACTCTTATTTTTTACATTTTAAAGTCTAAAGAAAAACAGATAAATGTATGAGAAAGATATTAGACATGTAATAAATATATATTGCAGATTCCAAGAATACAGGTGTTGTATTAGAACTATTTGAACTATTAAGGGAATTTAAATTAAAATAGAATTTGTTGAACTACAAAGTAGAGATCATCCCAAAATGTTCACCTAAACAAGGCCGGAAATGTAAAACACGAGCTGATGAAGAGCTGATGAAGAGCTGATGAGGAGCTGATGAAGAGCTGATGAAGAGCTGATGAGGAGCTGATGAAGAGCTGATGAAGAGCTGATGAAGAGCTGATGAAGACCTGATGAAGAGCTGAGGAAGAGCTGATGAGGAGCTGATGAAGAGCTGATGGAGAGCTGATGAAGACCTGATGAAGAGCTGATGAAGAGCTGATGAAGAGCTGATGAAGAGCTGATGAAGAGCTGATGAAGAGCGCGTGTGAATGAGGGGGTGCGTGATCCAGAGAGTTGATCATTTGCATAATTGACGGCCCCTGAATTGCTACATAAAGCTACATGTTCCGCTTCGTTTGTGGGTCAGTTTCACTCACAACATCTGTTTGCGACATGTAAGAAGAAGAATTTCACACAGCTCTTCACAGACAGTGTCAGTGGCTTCATTAGGGACCCAAAACTATCAGACAATATTAATACGGAGGCTAATCATCATCAGTATGGCTGCAACTAATGATATTGTTCTATATCGATTACCCTCTTTATTATTATTGGATTAATAGGATTAAAGATATCATCAAAAAGTGAAAAAATAAGATTTCTGAAAAAAGTGAAAAGTTCTGGGAGCTCAAGTTGACGTCTACGAATGACTTCAACGAACCAGCAAACTCCAAAAACCATTTGAGGAGCAGGAACCATTGGATATTTGGCATTTTTGATGAAGATAAATTCATTTATTTAATTCCTCGCTGGTTGCTGGAGATAGAGATGTGGGGAGACTTCAGGGTCTGCTGTCACTGAAGTGCCACTTCACTGTCACTCACAACATGTATCAGCGCGGTCAGTGGTCACAGGGGGATGCTGTGATTACACTGTGCAGTGTGATGCTTTATGACTCATCTGCTCCGCACAGCGTTCTGAATGTGAAAGGATGTAATGCTGCAGTAAAGCTCGTCACTCATGATCCCACGATTAGCTTCTGGTGGGATGGAGCTGCAGGTTCCAGTGAAGTATATTCAGGACCATGTTGGAACATCTCGGAGCTGGACGCGGCGCCTCTGAGCTCGAGCGCAGCAGACTTACAAAGGGTCAGAAGGGACTGATTGATGAGCAGCTTTTAATGGTGCAAACGGACACAAATTGTTCATTTTTATCACAAATGTTGCTCTGTTTTGTCAACGCAACTCAGTCGTGAGAGCTGCAGCGGTTAGACGGAAACATAATCGCCTGCTTTATTGACAATCGAGTAATCGCTGATGTCATTTTTCTTGAATAAATGTCAGAAAATACTGTTTTCAGCCTCTCAAATATGGAGATTTGCTGCTTTTCTCTGTTTTACATCATATTAAAGTGAATGTCTTTGGGTTTTTGACTGACAAAACTAGACTTTTAAATATACATCAGCTTGGACTTTGAGGAACTGGGATGGACATTTCTCACTCCTTTCTAACATTTTTAGAGATAATGGAGGAAATAATCGTCAGATTGATCGATAATGAAAATAATCGTTAGTTTCAGGCCAGTGTTAAAAGTGAAACTATGTTTTTAAAGCCTGTTTTAGCCTCATTTGATAAAACTGATTTATATATAAGAAGTGATTTATATATAAGAAGTGATTTGCAGCCAAGAAGTGTCTCAACGTCTTTGTTCATTTCATTTTTTAAAGGAAGTGCTGTGTGGGAGAAGCGTCCATTTAATGATCAGCATCTGTTAATAACTGGGAAATACAGAAATGCTCAATAAAAGGAAACATAAAATCATGAATTTCATAGGTTATGAGTTTATGGTCTGCTCACTGAGGGAACAGAACACGTTCCAGTGAACGAGGTGCGACAATGAAACACCAATTGAATAATAAGGCGACAGGCTTTGCAAACCTTTTCGTACAATATTTGCATTTTGCCGCCATGCAGAAACAAACCCCAGAGCAGTAAACGCCCAACGCTTCTCTGCATCGTGAAGCGTCCGTGAGGCTGGTGGTGATTATTCTCACCTGAGCAGGAGAGTAGAGCCGACAGCGATGGTGTGCGTGTGCCTCATGAGCAGCGCTGCCTCCTCCTCCGTCCCGAAGTGGCGCCATCACCCCGCCACCTGGACCCCCGACCGCCCCCGCTGTAATTGCACCCGTTGCTCCTCCGGCCACGCCCGACCCGCTCGCTGCACCCCCCGTGGCCCCGGCGATGGCGCCGATGCCTCCCATCATGCAGCAGAGGCCTCCCTGAGCCAGCTCCAGCTCGATCTCGGCGTCCATCTCGGCGTCCTCCTGCGCCTCCTTGTTGGAATCGTCCAGGTGCTTCATGAGCACCGCCACCACCACGTTGATCAGGACGAACTGGGCGGTGAGCACGAAGGACACGAAATACATGGGGGAGATGAACTGCAGTCCAGCGTGGCAGCCGTAGTCGGTGGCGGCGTGGCCCGGCGGGCACTCCCTCAGTGTGTCCTGGTGGTCGGGGGAGTATTGGGAGAGTTTAGGGGTGAGGAAGAGAACAGGTGGTTGGACAAAATGGAGGCGATTTGAATTTGCTTGCAATAATATCTTCAAATTGTTTGTTCTGACTGAAAGTACAAAACCCAAAGATTCAGTTTACAAAAAGCCTTTTTTGTTTTTCACTTGTCGTTGTAGGAAAAGCACAGATCTTACTCAAGTGTCCCAGTAACACATGATCATTCATATTATTACATACTGTACACCTGAGTAAAACACTGTTCATCTTCACATTGATTCCACAGTGAATTCTGTTGTGCGACGAATCAATTAATAATCTCATCGTTTCAGAACTAATAAAAAAGTATGACTCAGTCCATTTAGAGTAAATGTGTGTGTGTTTAATAAGAATGTGAATGTTATTTTCTGAGAACAATGGGACGTGTAAAGCCTTTATGTTGAGTGAGAGAGCCATGATGTCTCCACAGAGCACATTGTCACGCGAACACACTCCGGCTTGTTGGAAGCTCGTGGCCTGACAAATCCTTCTGTCTGTCTTCATCTCGTTTACAGTCAGTCATTCTCTCTAAAAACCCAATCAGCACTGATTCACTTTCCCCCGGATACGAGCTGTGATTAGAGACTTGATTTAGGTGATGGATGAGAGAATGAGGGGGGGGGGGGGGGATCAAATTGGGGTGAATTATAATCCTCTATCCATCCTTGGAAGTTTTTAGTTAAGTGCACATTTAGTTTTTTCAGCAGCATCTTTGCTGAAGGACACGTTCATTACTCGCTCATTTCCCCTAAACATCGTCTGAACTGAAGACCTCCAATTACACTTCTGTCTGCTGTAAGATAGGCTCGAAAATATAAAAATATATGCTTGTAGGTATCTGGAGACTCTCACGTAGCGCTGCTTTACACTGCCCCCTTTCTGATTGACCCTCATCTAGGAACATTTACGCCGTCTCGACTGCAGGAGATGAGGTGAAAACCAATCAGCTAAGTCGATTACAAAGCATAACAAGTCACTGCACTTATACCGCTGCAGCAGCAAACTGACGTACCTTCATGATACCATTCCAGTTGTCCCCGGTGGAGACCTGGAAGAGTGTGAGGAAGGCCATTCCGAAGTTTTCAAAGGTGGCGTGTCGGCTCATTCCCTCACAGGGGTAGTCAGCGTTACACACTGGGAGAAGACACGATGGGAAAAGACGAGTGAAAGAAAACATTCACAGAGTTAAACCTTGGTTACGTCAAACTTTTCATGGAGCTTATCCGAGAGAACTAGGTTCTTTGGATCAAACAGCTGCGAAACGCTTTGCTTCGCTGCATCTTTGTGCTCGCAGACGAAATTCACATAGAGGAACTAAAGGACTTGTAACGGTACGAGGATTCAACCCAAAGCATCGGGACGAGGCGTTCGCTGCGGTATGTCCTCCTTGGTTCGGACCAGAGAGTTTTGTCAGTGCACGAGTTGTTCTCTGTCAGCTGCGAGTTGTACCCAACTGTATGCCAATATTGTCCAACTGGAGCCGGGTATGTCTGTGGATACATTTCAAACATTGGATTTATGACTGCATCACCTATATGCGTCAGTAAGATGCAAAACAGAAAGAGACTGGAGGGTGAATCCTTCTCCCCTCAGCCTCCCACTGCAGATTCAGACCTTACAGCATATAACTGATGTCACCGCCTCCTCTGTGCATTTCACTCCTTTTTGAATCATCGAATTCAAGGACTTTCTTTACTGACTTTCAAGGCCCAGTTCCCTCAAATTCAAGGAGCCGCCTCAACACAGTTTGAGACGCAGATCAAGGTTAGTTACTGTTACAGCGCTGACATAGAATAAACGCAGACATTTATAAAGAGGCTTGAATGTGTGGACACTTCTCTGCTGTGCTGCGTCACAGCGAAGGTGACAAAGACTGTTCAGTCTTTGAGTGTCTTAACTGTTACAGTAAGAATTACGGCTATTATATATATTCTGTTTATTTTTTTTGTTTTCCCTGTTGTACCGTAAAGACACTGAACCATGAGCTCAAACCAAAGTGCAGACCGGACCGTGATACTGTAGATAACTTTCCATGATGCGGCCGGTACAGTGTGCCCCGGCAGACGTCCGCCCTGATGGCTACTGGACAAACACAATGCTGATGATCCACATGGTGCAAAACAAGACAGTCACCACTGGCACCAGGTATCACAAGCTGGTGCCAGTGGTGACTCTCTGGTTTTGGGAACAGTTACTGAAACAGTTGTGTCACTTGATCACCAACAGGCTGGAGGTGCAGCAGACTTACCCAGCTCTCCAAACAGCTCCACTCCCAGAGCTGCGTAGATGAAAAACAGCAGCATGAAGAGCAGACCCAGGTTTCCCACCTGTCACACACAAAGGAACATCACATTAACAGATTAACTCGTAACGTTTTTGCCGTATTTACTGACTTTTAAGTGTCAGATAAAAAGCATGATCTGACTAATATGATACGTTTTGCCAACATCGTGTATGAAATGTTGTGGAAGTATTGAGTAGAGACGATGGAGTCATTTTCACTCCGACAAGGAAAACAACACGATGGAAGAATCCTTCGTTATCGTCCTTCACAGCTAAAAGAAACAGACTCCAGGTTTATCCTCCTCACGGTGTGAACAGAGACATAAGGTAGTTTTCATTGTTCCTACAGCTCAAGGCGAATTAGATTCAAGACTTTTTTTTAAAGGCCACTCGGAAAAAAACCCCCACATTAATTATTTAGAGTAGCGGAGACGAGCGTAGGACAGAACTCTTCAACTAGAACACATTTGCAGCGGCCGAACAGAGAAGTTGCAGCTCTTTGGGCGCAGCGCTTTTTCTCGAGGCGGCTGCAGACAGAGGTCTTGGGGAACAATTGCAAAAAAGACGCCGAACCTCTACAACCTCTAACAAACACTATAGTGACACTCTGCATGTGCGATGCCACCGCCTTTAAAACACTTGTCTTGTGCAACACATTGCCTGGTACCGGTTTTAGCCAAAATCTCTGACTTTTAGATGAATGAATTCAATGGCTTCGAAGACTTTTGAAGGATCCGCCTGAAGAGTAAAGATAAAAAACTACAACCAGGGAAGCTACACAACAATAGTTGTGTCCGATAGATGGAATCTCTCAGCGTGCTCATCACCAAGCTGGATGGACAAGATTCTGGCTTTTCATGAAATATGAATTGTTTTGGTGATGGATGCTCGTGCATTTCTGAAACGCTGCATTAGGTTTGAAAGGTCTTGAAACTAAAACAGACACAGCCAGGATCCTGCAAACTTGTTTATCGAATCAGAAATAGTGGAAGCCTAACACACACAGTGCAAGCGCCCACAACAAAAAGCTCTCCCCGCCTCAAATCAAGAATAATCACTCCATTACACGGTTTGGGGAAACTTTTACCAGATGAATTCTTGGCGTGATTCCATCCGTGTAGAGGAAACGTCCCCCGGTTAGTTGTACGTTTGCAATGCAAATGAGTGGAGGACTCCCTGGGGTGCGATAGCAGGCACCAAGCAGAATGCTATTAGCAAAGTCACCTCACAGGAAAAGGCAATGACGAGCTTTTGAATACGAGACTGTAGAATTCCATTATATAGACAAATAGACTGACAGAGTTAATGAGTAAAGGATAGGCAGACATATTGTTTTTTATTGGAGGAGAAGGAGACATGGGAGAAAGAGAGGGAATAATGAGGTGGAATTGGGAAAAGCCCGAGGATCATTTTCATTCCCTCCACGTTGTGCATGTTGATGTTTCCTGGTGGATATTAAAAGCAATGACTTGGCCTGAAGCAGTTTTCAGCGTGTGATGTAAGCCCGTTGGATGTCTTCAGATCCCTCCAGCAGAGAGTGAAAGCACACCACGGGGATGGGGATGCTGTGTGTAAAAACCAGATCGTATGGAGGCATTAGAGCTGGCAACTCCGCGTCAGAAGCTCGTTCGAGGGGACTTTAATATGTATACCTTTGGTTTCCATAGAGAAGAAACCTGCACTGATCTTCAAACGTTAAAGACCGCGAACTGGAAGTGTTTAGACCAATGAAACCTGGACTCAGTTATCTCACGGTGCAGCAGATCTTTTTGTTTTCACGCCGCCACGCGGAGATCATACACCCGCTTCAAAGTCCAACACCAACATCCGTGTGGAAAGAGCATCCTCTGACTGTATTATACAAGCAGCTCATTTAAGGAAATACAGTATAAATACAATGAGTGGAAGAGGTTCCGGTGACCAGGGGTCATTTAGATCTCACAGTACAGTCCTACAGGTATACTTTCTACTGTAAAGGGGAACAGTGCATGCTTTTTATCCTGTTGTGGCCTCAGTCAGCTGCTGATGGGAGTGTCAATCAAGTCGAACCTGATCCTCCTTTTCCTTGTTTTAAAGAAGGTTCCTGAAGAACTTTCCACCAACTGACCAGGCAGAATATGACGTATCTAAAGAAAACAAAGCCATCAGGGAGGTTTTGCATGATTATAATCAGGGGAGACCCTCCCCTTTAAAGACATCTATACATTTGAAATATTTTGATGGAGAAGATCTATAGTTATGATTGTCCTTTTACATCTCAGAGCATGGGAGTTACTGGTTTACTGCTGGTTCTCCTGGTACTACTGGGGTCATGCCCATCACCGTGTAATACCCTGAGAAGCACCTCATGCAACCCCACTCCAACGCCCCCTGTACGGCCTCACAGGGGAAACAGTAATCCTGGCTAGACTGGTGTCGTACTGCACAGCTGTTAGTTTACAGTCTCCTTTGATATCACATTGGTTTTATTGTGTCATATTTTATCAATAGGTAATGTGTGCTAATGCTCACAACACTGCCCCCAGTGACAGGCTCTTAGCTTGATGTGGGTTTTTTTGTGTTGTGGTCTAAAGCTTCCACCGCAAAAACAAAGCCGATGAAATCCGACCAAAGGAGAGAACAGGGACTGGAAAGAAAACAAGTTAAAGTGGAAGAGAAAAAAAGGAGTATTGATTTGAGGCACAAGTGAAGCGGGGGACACTCCTGAGATTTTACCTCAGTGTGTGAGCCTCTATTTATTCCAGGTAATGTGTGTGTGTGTGTGTGTGTGTGCACAGAAACCCTCCCAGAGGGCTCCAGTCTGAGCATTGATAAGAGAGCAGAACTAAAGAAGAAATCTACTTCTTGTCTGTACAGACTCGCTCCTTTATAAATGCCTTTAATAAAGAGCTGTTTCAAAGAGCGCAGCCGGTCCGGGTCCATTAGTGATTTTTTCTGTTTCTTTTCCTTCACATTAAAAAAAAAAAAAGTAAAAGTAATACAGATTTAGAGTTTGATAATGTTAGGAAAATGCAAAGAGAGGCAGAACTTCAGTTACTTCTTTTTCATGTGCAGTAAATATATATTTACACCCCGCAGAAGATGCAGAGGATGATAATGACGAGATCATTTTCCCTTGGTGTCGTAGAAAAGCAAAGCAGTAGCTTTTTGCCTGAATTGGTTCTGTGACCTTGTTATCGCTGCACGCATACTTTAAAGAAATCCCCCGCCTGTACAATAGTTACTGCGAGAAAGTAAAATTGGGACTGATACTATAAAACGATTAACAAGAAACTTTACCAAACCCTCTGTGCATTTCTTAATCATTTTCACAAACATTTAGAAACTATTTGACCTTTTATATATCATATAAAATGATCAATTCATATGCAGACCTCAATCTTTTTTTTTTTTGTTGCGGTGTATCTATGCACAGTTACTGAATGTGTGTGTATATATTCATGCTTTCTGTTCTCACACTCTGTGCTGTATGTTGCAGCTCATGTTCATTTCTCCAGGACTCCTATTGTCACAGTTGGGTTAGTAGTAGTTACAGTTACACCATATAACCCACTAATAAACAAGAAACCAGCACAATGTTTTCAAGGAAAAGTCTGGTAAAAGTTGTATTTCCCACCAACTCGTGTGTGTGGACTTAACGCTGCAGAGGCAGAGGAAGACACGAGGCCATGTGTAAAGTTTCATGACACAACCACAAGCCTTGACAACCTTCAAACTGGAAAACTCTGACATTTACTCAGAGGTTACATTGCATAACATAAAAATAAAAAAAAATGCAATATCCTGGCTGACATACGGCCGTGTAAAAGTCCACAGTATTCCAGGACGAGCTAAAATTTGATATATGGTGAGCTGAAAAAAATGAAGTACAAAAAGTCCTTGAACCAAAGGAGCAGAACTTTTCAGCTGCTCTCGTCCCATTAGCAGCAGTGAGGGTGAAAGCTCTTAAATTAATGCCACAGAGGTCTTTATGTTTCCAGAAGAACAGCGGAAAGTTGACAAGGTGTCGTAACATCCGAGGCAAAAATGTAGTTAGAGCCCGACCGCCTGAAAGTCAGAATTCTCAGGGAGCTTCGATAAACACCGATCGTTTATCACTGCATGTTAATTAACTCCTGGGTGTCCTTGTGATAAGCTGAGACAGGACGTGTGTGTGTGTGTGTGTGTGTGTGTGTGTGTGTGTGTGTGTTTGATGACACTTACCTGGGGCAGAGCCTGGACCACTGTGTCTAGCAGAGCTCTCATCCCGGTTGCCATTTTCAGCAACTTCAACACTGGAGGGAGAGAGTAAAGGGTCAGACAGCTATAGCATGTGCACAAAGTGTGTGTGTGTGTGTGTGTGTGTGTGTGTTACTGCATGCATGTCTGTTGCTTTGGGCAGAAGTGTTTGGATGATAAGCAACAACCGACATCTACAGGGGGAGAGAAAGTGAAATCTAAAGAGATAAGACGTCGGCATAGAAAGAGAAGGAGAGAAGAACAAACGTCCAATAGGTGAAGAGGTTCAGGCCGTATACTGACGGGGGAACAGCGAAGGAAGTGTGTGTGTGTGTGTGTGTGTGTGTGTGTGTGTGTGTGTGTGTGTGTTAGAAGGTGGATGTTGAGGCGTGATAAAAAAAAGACATTTTTGCCCAAACTGTGAGAGGAACTTGGCCCATGTGCTGCAGCAGGGGTTCTCAACCTTTTCTTATTATTAGGCTGCTATATTATCTTATTATAAAAACTCAAATCATCTGGGATTGAAGTTACATAATAACATTTCTAAATAATAAAAAATATTATAAGAATTGTTTTGTTTTGCTTTCAAGCAGTGAGGGGACTTTATCGCTCAGCAAAATAAAAATAAAAAGATTTTACACATCATATGAAACGTAGACGACATTTATTACTGAGTTTATGTCCGAGCGAACAGAGCCGCAACTTACTTATGAAAATTAAGGTTTTTTTCACATCCAAGCTTTTTGCATGAAAATTACGTTTTTATTTCATATGCAAGCTTTTTTCATAAAATTTTTTTAGTATTTTTTCTCATCCAAGCTTTTTTTATGAAAATTAAGATTTTTTTTTACTTAAAGCCTTTTCTGTGAAAATTAAGTATTTTTACATTCAAGCTTTTTTCAAGAAAATTAAGGTTTTTTTTAAATAAATAATTTTTTCTTGAAAATTAAGTTTTTTTTCATATCGAAGCTTTTTTTATGAATATTAAGATTTTTTTTTAAATACATTTTTTTTTTTTAAATGAAAATTAAGGTTTTTTTCACATCCAAGCTTTTTTCATGAAAAAATGTAGTATTTTTTTGAATAAGTTTTTTTTTTCCTATCAAGTATTTGTAACACTAAGCTTTACTTTATGGAGAGAAGGCTTTGAAGGGTTAAACACATTTTAATATAGTTAGTGACATGCCTCTTAAAATAACATGAGGCTACTACCATCGATATATTCAATATAATACTAATATAATATAATTGTGTTGTCGATGTAAAACAGCAACAAAAAGTAGTGAAATGAATAGAACTTTAAAATGATTGAACCATAACTGAATCTCTCCTTCTTTGTGTTTTTACAAATAATAAAAATCTGCAGTATTCCTCACACTCGTCATCAAATACCCCTCTTGCTTGTTAATTACCACCGGCTGCTGTTTGAGGAGCATATTACCCATGAGTCCACTCGGCGGTCCCTGGGCAGTATTACGGAGGGCAGAGGGCGGTGGTAAGAGGGCGAGGATTAAGCGAGAGTGATGTAATTAGCCGTTATCCTCCTGAGTGTGAAGGTAAGGGGAATTGAAGCAGCGCAGAAAGATAGTCCTATAATTTCCTCTGAATAATAAGAACATTGGAGCCGAATGAGAGTCGTGTTAAAAAGGAGAGAGACCGAAAGATAGAAGTGGAATATCAGCTCCTTTACCTTCAGGGAGTACAATGGGGCTATAAATGACACGTGACGTAGGAGATGAAGTGTGTTAATGTTTGTGTTTCAATGAGCCTCGTCGTCCTAAAATGAGCTGAGATGAAAAAAAAAAAGAGCCACAACTGGAAATAGTCGACTTTCAGCAGCTTAACGATCAAGAGAAGAAAAGTAGACGCGACTGGAATCAAAGAGAACAGACCTGTTTCATGTTATAATAAACATACAGTGACATTAGCGCTGTGGAGGTTTACATTATTTCTAATTTATCACCAAAACTAGTAAACATTAGAGCGTTGTTGAGCTGGCGTTAAAAGCAAACAGCGTCAAGGGAAATTAAAATAGGAGCAGAACGGAAAAATCTCACTAAGATATTTAAAAAATGTAGCTTTTGCATTAGGCAATGGATATCTCCAACTACAGACACCACAGGCCCATTGGATAATGCTAATTTCAGAAAATATCATGAGAGAAGACGTCATCGTGCGTGTGTGTGTGTGTGTGTGTGTGTGTGTGTGTGTGTGTGTGCACCTCGTGCTATCCTGAGTACCCTCATGATCCTGATGATGGTGGGGTTGATGGGGAGGGAGGCGTTGATCTCAATCTCCTCCAGGGTGATGCCCATCACTGACAGCAGCACAATGGCCAGGTCCAACTGGTTCCACCTACACACACACACACACACGCACACGCACACACACACTGACTGTTCAATCTACCATGATCTGTAGAGTTTGTCCAAAGCGAAGGAAAGCCATGAACAGGCGAACATGGAGTCTTAGCTCTGTATGTGGCAGGACTTCATGGCTGCACACGTCTGTGTTATGTTAATGTGTCAATGAATATTAATGTATGAACTTTATGCATCATTTGCATGATTCTCCTACGACTGACTTGGCAGAAGACTTGGTGACAGCCCAGCAGCACCTGAAGGCCGGCTCCTGTCCTGAATAGTTAAGTTGTTCCTGGAATAACACCCTCAACACTACCAGTACCTTGCAGCTTCAGAAAGTTCCCTTGCTGTGCTTGACCTTGACCTTGAGCTTGACCTTGAGCTTGACCTTGAGCTTGGCTGCTGCCGCTGATGCCGACAGTACATGATTATCGACGTCACCTCATCCACGGCCCGTCAGGAATGCCAAGCATGGTCTCTAAAAGTGTGTTGGATGACTAAGCAAGCCAGACCACCAGGGCTGCATGTTCCTCTCAGCAGATGTCCATGGGCACAGCTGCCGTTCACTTCATTTAGATGATATAATCAACATCAGACGCTGCAATAATTGTGAAAGTAGCAGTCAATTATACATGCGTTTCAGTTGCATATTAGAGTTTGACCACTGCAAATGTTTTTAAGCGTCTAAACAAACAAATGGCGTGAATCAAACTCTGATACCAATGTTGTTGAGGGACAGGTCTTTGTTCCCCTCAAATAGAAAAATGCCCACAGAGACAAGGAACTAGAGGACACACTTCAGATGCAAGATATTAAAAAATGTATTACATATCCAAAAGGTGATAAAGTGTGAAAGAATGTAGAGATCATTTGTGCTTGTGGTGATCCTTTCGTATTTTTAAAACTTTGTCTGACTCTGTATATTCCAAAACAAAGTTCATATGTGGAGGTGGTCTTCTAGTTTGTTACTCTGCGTGTTATTCTATGTGATGCTTCTTCTGTCCGTCAGCACACTATACTCTTAATAATGCTCTTGTCTACTGTGTATCACAGCTAATCCAAGCATCTTTACATTCTAGGCCAATCAGTCCCCTGAAACAACACTTTGAAGAACAATAACTTGGATTTCACTTGGTCCAATGAGAAAAGAGAGTGAGAAAAACTACCAAATTGTCAAACCTACCTTTGGTCAAACCCTCAGCTGAGCCACACTGCAGAGTGACCTAGTGGTCAGTCAGGAAAACAGTTACTCTTACTTCAAAACACATTTACCTTTCTTTCATTTTTAACTAAATGCACTGCAAACATTGCTGCGTGGGGTATGTTCCTCCACAGTTACTGTGCCTCGTTCTAGATAACCTCTCAGTTCCAGAGCAGCAGAGCTGGCACACGCCAGGCTCACAGTGTGTACACACACACACACACACACACAGAACGGGGTCGCACAATAAAGTCAGGGCTTTCCAAAAACATACAAGAGTTTGTTGGCACGAAAAGCCAAAGCGATAGAAAGAGAAAGACAAAAAAAAGGACGGAATAATATCACAAAAAGTGTTTGTGTTTACATAGAGAGGAAGACACAGAGAGACAGAAACAGTGAGACTGGCAAATGGCATTAAAATAGAAGGGGAGAGAAGTGGGGGGGGGGCATAAAAAAACAAAAGCAATTTCCTCCAGCACATCCGCAATTCTAAAAAGGGATCGGAAGCTGCAATAATAAAATCTACATAGTAAGGTATCTCAGATTATATTCACCGACGCCGTCACAGCTGCTCCCCCGGTCTGTGCACAGGCTCAACCTAAAGCACCACCCTGAACCTCACCATGCACGCTTGTTGCTTCAACATAACCAAGTGGAACCATGTGTCCTATGTGACCAGGTGAAAAGCAAAACACGTTTCTACTGTGAGCAAGAGCTTTTGTCTGCAGAATAATTAAGAATAAGATTATGTCACATTACAGGATTTCTGGGTGTTGATGTTAAAGCTAGCTTTAAAGCTTCTTCTGTGAGATATTTAAGAATGTGGTATGTAAAATGTACAAGGACTGTGCTGTTATTGGTGAACAGACATACATGTAAAGAGCTTCATGTACTTCATAAACACAAATCTATACAGTCTCCATACAGCCGGGAGCGTCCGCTTAATACCTGTCCTTGAAGAAGCGGCGAAAGCCAAAGGCCACCAGCTTCAGAGAGGCCTCAATCACAAAAGTGGAGGTGAAGAAGTAGTTGCAGTACTTCAGTGTAGTCTCCAGAGACTGCGGTAGAGAGAAACAAGAGTTGAAAAGGCAATAAGGTTAGAAAAAGAAAAAACTGACGGCAAGAGGAATAGACAGGTAATTTCCTCTGCCTCCATCTCTGATCTTAACTGTAATAAAGTAATGAATTATCCTTTGTTCTACCACAGGTCGTAGCACAAGCTCTTCTTTGTCCACAGCGAGATATTGTAAACTGATTTGTTGTTTAACTTCCTTAAAAGAACCTGGTGCATGAGTTGAGAGAAGAAGAGCAAACCGGGAGAGGCAGATCTGCTCTGCAGACAAAAATAGCTTTTTTTAGAGCCCAGGTTCACGAACATGCATTTAAACTGTTAATCTTGAAGCACCAGTGGCAACCTTCATAATAATGTTTGAGCTGGTTATCTCACTCCACTGTTTTCTCTGGGCTTCAGTCCAATGTGATGTAGCTATGGAACCTGTGGGTCTTTCACTGTGGCCTCGCATGTGTGGGCGGCAGCTTTTGACGTCATTCGGCGCTCAAATAGCTGTTGACTCGGAGTGTCAGCGCTGCTAAAAGCTGGAATAAACAGACTGAAAAGCTAACTAAAAATAATGAGCTGTGTAGGTTGTCTGTGTGCAGCCAATCACATGCGCTGCTCACATGTTATAGCTTCAGCACAAGCATAATGTTATTTAAGATCAGTAAAGTTTTAGCTCAACATTGAGACCCAGCAGCCTCCATTTAGTCTCCATGAGCATCCAGGCCCTGGAGCTCAATCTGAGGAGAAACAATGACTGCATTATAATCTCCTACTATTTTAAATGGGTCATTAACAATTAGTGTCTTTCTTACAGGGGCTTATTTAAGTAATTCAATTTCCTCCTGCAAAGGAAATCATTATAATTGCAAAATAAGTATATATTATTCCATTTCAATGTTATAGAAGCCGCAGCAGACGTGTTCTATTCAAGTGTTCAAATGAGAAGTAGGGTCATTGTCTTCATAGACTTCTATACAATCTGACTTCTTTTTGCAACCCGTAGAGTCACCCCCCCCTTGCTGAGAGAAGGCAAGTTTAATTTACTCCACTTTGGCATCACTTTTCCGACCCTGAGGTTGCTGTTTTCTTTCCAAATGGCATGACTTTCCCTCTCCACACGGACTGTTTAGCTGCATGCAACCAAAGATCAATGATTGGTCAGCGCTACTCGGAACCACAAACCACAGCGCTCGCTCCGTTGCCTACAGATCGTGCACGCAAATGCAGACAAGTGTATAAAGATTAATTCAATTTAATTCACACTCAAGAGCATCTCTGCCTCCGAGAAACATTTTACATAACTAATACCCCGATCTGCCAGATTGTTTATATTCCAGCACGAGGATAAAGGTTTTTGGTTGTTGGCAGTTTTTGCTGCTGATTCAGAGCAGCAGTTTGGCAGCTTGCCTCTGGGAGTGCCCAAAAAAAAAAAAAAAAAAAAAAAAAACCCTGCCCAGATGGCGCAACAGCCCCCACTCAGAAGCCCTTAAACAAGTCTGCTATGTCTGCGTCACTCACACACCCACACCCCCAACACCCCCGTCACCTGCGGCTGGCTGTAGTGCTCCAGAGACATGGTGATGACATTGATGCAGATGATGAAGGTGATGACCAGGTCCAGGTAGTGGCTGGTACATAGAGTGTGGATAGCCAGCCGGGTCCGGCCGTATGACGCGTAGTAGGGTAGCTTCTGGGCCTCTGGAGAGAGAACAGGTAGAGAAGAAAGAGATATAGAAAGAGGGAAACAAGGCAAGGAGGGATTTGGATCCACGAGAAGGCAGAAAAATATTGATGGGAGTGATAGACAGGTGGAGAAATTGAATTTAGATGTGCAGGGGAGACGAATGGGGAAATGAAAGCACAGAATCAAAGAAAAAGCAGAGGAAACACAAGAAGACAGGAATAAAAAATTAATCCAGGAGTGAGGAAATGAAAAACAAGCGGGAAAAGAGTAAAGTGAAAAATAGGACGTGGAAAAAAAAAAGAGAGAGAGAAACAGATATTTGGCTTAAAAAATGAGTAGTGTGTGAAGAAAGCATAGCGAGGTGCAAACAGAATGATTTATTTAATGATGTCTTTATGCCAGAGGGGTAACAAAAAAAAACAAAAAAAAAAACGAGGGGATAATGAAGAAAAGGCAGATAAAACTGAGAGATGATAGGAACAGAAGAAAGTTTGATGAATGTGAGAGTGAAGGAGCTTTAAATGAGTCTCATCACTGAGGATGTGTGAGATGGAATTAGACGTCTTGGACACGTGCCATTTGGATTACACCCAGGAGAGAGCGCAGTCTTTCACCAGCTCAGTGTTACTCAACATGAACCGACTGGCTGCTTACATTTATCATGAAAAGGTAAGAAATTAATCGTTTGTATTAATATATTTGTGTACTGTGTAACTGAATACTTAATCTATTACTGCCTTCCTCTTCTCCACTTCCCCTCCACACAATAGTTCCTCTCCTCTTCCCCTCCCAGGAGGTTTGTCTCCATCCATCCTCCTTTTCACTGCCTCTTCTTCCTGCTCTCACTTTGCTATATTCCTTTTTTCATTTCCAACCCAATTTTTCTTCCAAATTCTTCTCTTCATGTATTTTTCATCGCTCCGTCCTGTCTGCTCCTCCCTCTACCATTTTTCCACCTCATTTTCTCCGAAACATCCTTCTCGTTTCTCCCTCTTTCCTCTTTTCCTCCTCCTTTCTACCCTGGGCCTTACTTCTCCTCTTCTTCTCCATGCGACGCTGCCGTTTCTCCTCTCGTCGCCGGGCCTCCTCCACCTCCTGGTGCTGGCGACACTTGTGGAAGTTCTCCACCACGACGCCCACAAACATGTTGAGGACGAAGAAGCTGACTATCAAGAGGAAGGAGATGAAGTAGAGCAGCATCCACGGATTGTTGTTGGTCATCGGCTGGAGGTGAGGAAGGGAGAGTTGGGAGAACAGAGTGAAGGGGACAAGGGGAGAGCAAGATGAGACAAGGAACTTCTCGGAAAATGGTAGGTGAAGGGGAGAAGACGAGGGAGAGGACGTGTAGATAGAGCAATGAGGCAGAGAGGAGAAAGGAAGACGTGACTAGGAAAAGTGAGGGAAACCGAAAAGAGGAAGAATGGAGGGAAGCAAAGGTTGAGAGACACATGTAAGTGATTGGAAAGAGTTAAAACGGAGAGAACAAAGTTGACAAAATGTGAAAGTAAAGAGAAAAAAAAAGAAGGAGAAAGGTTGTACAAGACGCAGAAGGTGGTTAGGAAACAGTGGAGGAGCCGGGGGGGAAGTAACAACATGACCGTCCTAATCAAGGGCACTCAGTGGAGGGGACATAAATTCAACTCAGAAAAGTCAAAGATTCGTAGAGCACATTAGGAACGTATGTGTTTGTGTGCACGGGGATGGATGGGAGTGAGATGAGGTTCCCAGCTGAACTCAAACTGAGGACGTTGCGCTTCATGGTCGCCGCCTAAAACCCTGGGGCAACCCGATATTTAATTAAAATCTCAACACCGTGGAAATGTCCCGAATAATGTGAATGTTGTCCCACAGATTGACTCGTTTTCCACATGGATGTTGAGGCAGACTTTCGATGTTGGGCCATTCAAACCCAAGTGGTGAAAAGCAGGCGAAAGCATGTGTGTTTAATACCGTAAAACTAATAACTACTATGGGATGGTGAGGTATCCTCACTGCAAGACGGCACTGGGTTTAAATCCACAGCCCATAGTGGACTTTGTATATCCTACACAGCTTTGAGTTCAGCCAACCATCCAAAGACTAACCACTCCCATTAACACCGACAGGAAATTCATCTAATCTGTATATCTGACTTTATGACGGCCCTGAAATAGACTGGAGACCTGTCCCGGGTCTACCCCAGCCGGGACAGGTCTCCAGCCCCCTGGGACTGTGTAAGGATGGAGCGACTCATATGGTTATAAGTGTGATATACATTTAAGGCAGATCTTTCAAGTATGCAGAACTACATCTTTTTCAGAAATGCTTTACAGTGTTAGTACAGATTCATAAATCCTGAGACTTTGGCTTTTAAGAAAATAAAGTGATATCTGAAAGATAGTTAGAAATTAAATAAGCAGAGAGCGAGGGGAGCTCATCTAATTTGTCCAGTTTGGAGAAACATTTTTAAATTGCCACTATAAGCCTTTCACGGTCTTCCAATTAACCAAAGCCACTCCACAGCCAGTACGGTCCAAAAACTCCTGGAGCTGCCACCGGGGGAAAAGCATGACGGCGGGAACAGAAGAAAAAAAGGCAGCAAAGGGACACGATGTGAAGAACAGAGCGGAGGGGAGTCATTACAAAGCAAAAAAATCAAGTTCAGGTGCAATATCACCGGAGATGAGAGTCAGATTTTCAATTTGGAGCAGCGTTGAGTGTTGAAAGCGGAGGGTGGAGTGCAAATAGGATTAGTCATTCAGAGCCATGTTGGACCGCACTGAGGTTTCTCCCTGAGGCGGGCAAACTGAATCATCCAGATTAATTCCCTCCCTTTAATAGATTCATTAATAGATTTTCAACTAAAACAAATTCTAAAGGGAATCTGTTCACTTTGAAGCCACTTGAGAAGACTAATTTGCATCCTGTCATTCGACTCCCGACGTCACGTGTGTGAACGTGTCCATGATGAAGTTTACTGAAATAAACTTCTCTGAACCGGTGCATTATGCATTAGGGTGGCAAGACTGTATTTTGTAATCTAAGAATCTGTGAAACTCATCTAAATCTTGGACTGGATGTCTGAATTCAAAGGGTTGCACTGCGTCGTTCACAGAAAAAGTGAGTTGTGTCAAGAATGAAAAGAGAGAAGTTCAAACCCTGCGCACAGCCGTCAATCAATCGATCAAGGCGTGAAGTGCGGCTGAATGTCGGAGAGTTTCGCAGAGTTAAAGAAATTGTTGGACACAACCTCAAATTAGACGTCCAACGCAATTACACCAACTAGTTCTGACGGAGTATAGCGGCAGCTTCAAGGGGATGAAATGCAGCGAAGGAATCTTAGACTACGAGGCCGTCCTGCTTTAACTCAACTTTAAGAACACGGTGAAGAGAGGATATTTGTCTATTGGAGCTCAGTGGCTTGGCGGTGTGATCAGGAAGCCTCCCTGTGGAGGAGTTGTGGGCACATCCAGCTGGGTGGAGATCCCGTGGTGACCAGAAGGGTGGATTTCATGTCCCATCTGGTTTAAGAACGCGTGGGATTCCCCAGGAAGAGCTGGAGGTCTAAGCCTGTGGGCTACTATGCCCAGTTTCTGCCACAGCAAACCGGAGCCAAAAATAAGTGCTGGAAAATGGAGGAATAAAGAGCACAAGACTTTCTGTGTCTGATATTACCTGCTGGTCTATCCCCACCGCATCCAGCCCATGGTACATGATGTTCACCCAGCCGTCTTTAGAGGCCAGCACAAACAGGGACATGAGAGCCTGGGGAGACAGACAGAGAGACAGAGAGACAGAGAGACAGGCAGAGAGAGACAGACAGACAGAGAGAGAGACACACACACAGACAGACAGGCAGAGAGACAGACAGGCAGGCAGAGAGACAGACAGATAGACAGACAGACAGACAGACAGGCAGACAGGGAGACAGACAGACAGAGAGAGAGACACACACACAGACAGACAGGCAGAGAGACAGACAGGCAGGCAGAGAGACAGACAGATAGACAGACAGACAGACAGGCAGACAGAGAGACAGAGAGACAGAGAGACAGACAGACAGACAGACAGACAGACAGACAG
>CALSCE010004105.1:824107-849664 GCA_943593645.1 Bovichtus variegatus
CCAGGCTGCTCTTGCCCAGGCTGCTCTTGCCCAGGCTCATCACGCTGCTCTTTCTGGACTCGAAGGTGAAGCTCCGCCTCTCCGAGGAGTAAGATCCCCTCGGCCCCGAAAGGGCACCGAGCTCCAGGTGACCGTTGGGTGTCAGTGTGCAGATCCTTGGGTCTAGAGGTTGAACAGAGAGAAGAAGTAAGATACATTTTTCATGTTACCAACTCCCCTACTACCCATTTGGTTGTATATAAAGAAAGACGTACTCGCACATACAATGTGAGCCATCCCCAGTCTACAGTTTTAGTTTGTTCCTGAAGTTATGCTGTCATAAGATTGCAACTCCTTTTTGATTTCGATCTGTCCCTCTTTACTTCACCGAGTGATTTCCTACGTTTTCATGGTTGACATTTGATAACCCCGAGGCTACGGCTTCCGTCTGCTGTGGGTTAAAGATGTAGGTCCAGAGAGAGAAGGAAGAAATGTCTCAATACGTTTGGTGATCACAAAGTTTAGATAGCTTAAGACAGCTGGTGGAGAGTTTACAAATGCTTTGTATTCTGGTCTTTTATGGCACCTGTCAGTGAGAAAAAGCTAAATGTATGTAGAAAGACAGCTGTTTCAGGGAGACTAAATTCAGATCTTTTTCTTTCTTTCACTTCATTCTACTTAATGACTTAAGGAATAAAAATCCTTGAAATGGTCGGGATGATAACGCCAACATCCGAGAGAAAAAGTCGAAATATTACCCGCGGCTCACTTCTTAAGCTTCTTACGTCAAATAGAGAGATGAAAAGATTTGAAAAAAGTAGAGTGTGGCAGAGAATGAAAACTCACTGTCCACAGAAAAGAACCAAAGGTACTGTAATACCAGTGTGGACAGACATTTAAACGCCTTGTTGTATTCCCTCCTATATAGGAACTGCAGGGTTTCATCTTTGGCTTCCACGGCACTGCAGAGATCACATCTCCTCTGCAGCAGTACAGCACCACTCATACTGTGTGGAAGTGGCTCCCGGAGTCTCTGAAGTCACGTTAAATCCTTTCTGAACTGCGTTGTTTAGCGGCTGTATTGAGGAAAGGCTGTATGGCTGGAACAGGTTTATTTTGAGCTCTGGATAAAGATGGCGCTCATTCATATTTCAAGACTGCTGTCTATTTCTGTAAGCCTTTGGCACATATTTCTGTCTTACCTTTGGTTTGTGGGGTAAAAACATGAACAAGCATCGCTGGAAAACAAAGACTGTTGTTGGGCATGTTGTTTACGTTTGACATACATTGGGAAAATCTGTGATTTCAATTTTGGTATTAGTGGTAAATTTGAATTTAAGGAACAACTTGCAGAGACCAAAGATTTGGTTTTATTATCCTAAAACCACCAATTTAGAGTACGTGTCAGTGCCCTAAACATATTGTACTTAGGATGTTAGGATGATGGGATACAATCATGATTTTAGAGACAAATATAGAATATTATAGCTATATTATGTCACAGCCTACAGAAGAGAGGTTAGTTATCTTAACTCGAGCCACGGACGGATAAAACTCAAATAAAACCGACGAGGCTGAGATGTTAAACGTGCCATCAGCTCACCAGACAACTTTATGGAGTCGTGTTTCTCGCTCTCGTCAAAGTTGGAGGAGGAGTGGTCGTCATCCGAATAAGAGCGATTGGCATCGCCCTGGAGACAAAGAGGGCGCGAGACACAGACGGAGGAGAGAAAGAGGAAAAAAGAGACGGGAAATTACACAGGCCTCGTGGTACGGGGGGCTCTAAGGTGCCCTGTAACAGCTTCCACATATTTGGTTTGACTCAGGACCTGAAATCTCCCGTGTGAAATCAGTCGAAGCAACAGACTCTCTCCCACCAACGTCCAAACATATCTGAGGTTATCAAGGTGGCTGAGATCTGTGTTCTGATTCAATCAGTAAAGCCCTCACTGCTAACACACTACCGCAATAACCCCACAGGTTTGGTTTAAACCAATTGGATTTCCCCTTTTCGTCTTCACAATGGGAACATCTGGAGTAAATTGGCTGAATAATCCCCAGAGGGCAGCGGTGGTAGACACTGTGTGTATTAGCGGAAGAAGGTGAGAGAGCCAGAGGGAAAGACCCACAGCGAGCGGAAAGAGAGAATGAAAAGCAGACAGACCGTGGAAGACTGATGCTGTATTTGCTTTTTGGCATTTCATAAAGATCAATCACAAGCTTTGAGACGTGCGTTTCCCCTCCAACTCACACGTGCCATGAATATGGTAATGCCTAGTGGCTCGTATGAATAAATCAACCGGATTACTCAATCGCCGTACAATTTCCCAATGATACGTCTGTGACTTTGACAGTGTCAGCGTCATGTTCCAGTGTTTTCCACTGAGATGGATGGCTTCTGAAATGACACTGTTTTGTTCAACACACCATGATTATGGTTTGCAGCCTCACATAAACATCATAATTGTGACCAAATACTGTAATTATTATTTCTACAGTATTGACTACACGTTAGAGCATTTGAAATTCAGGCCTGTGTCGGCTCCCATTGTACAGTATAGACAGGCTTGTGTCATAGGGAATACATGCCTAAACTTAATATTGCTTTCAGTATATATGTTAGGATATTCAGAAGTAGCACTCGTCTACGTGATCTAAAACAGCTGAATAAAAAAAAAAGCATTTTACATGAGTTTCTAGGTTTAGTCTGCTCAATCTGCTCAGCCTGTGCTTATTTTAGCCGTGAAGGTCACTGCCAAAGGTTAAAGTGTAGTCTTTGAGAAACAAAGACAAATGGATGGATGCCAACTGTCCATAGGAGAGGACTCCATGCACAGTATGCATGGATGCAGAGAGGGTAAACATAGAAGAACTGTCTAATTTGAACGTTTACGTAAGACAATTTACAGGCCTTACCAATTTAATTCCTTGTTTCAAGGAAGTTATTGAGTATTTGTAAGGAAAGAGCAGCTCCATTAGTTACATGCCATGCCTTAATTTCACCACTATTAGAAATATGCCACTTTTTTGGAGTCATTTAGGGCTTCTTGCTTTGCTGCAGTTCCTTGGTTGCTGTTAGAGGGAAATAAATGTCAGTGATCATTTTAAATATGTCAGCTCTCCTGATGCAGGTTGAACCAAATTAACATTTTCAAAAGGTTAGTAATGAATAAGATCAACAGAGCTGGCCTGGGCACCTCAATCATTAACACCTTCATTCAAATGCAGACATCACTTTATTTTAGAAACAAGCTTAAATCCTGTCGTTTGCCAATATTTGGCAGTGAGCCCCCTTACCTCTGCCTGAAAGCCCTCCACCAAGATGGCTACCAGCAGGTTGAAGAGGACGTAGTTTCCAAAGGTCATGAGGGCCACGAAGTAAAGAGCAGCAAGTGGCGAAGTGGCTGCCATTCCATTGTATAAAACAGCATTCCAGTCCTCCTGGGTCAGAATCTGAGAGAATGACATAAACAGACATATACAGGGCTTTAAAAGTACACAGTAGACCGAAATAAATAAAAAATACAGAATCTCACAGTTCTAGTATTGTTGAAATTATTTTTTGTGATTAGATTATTACAGGTTGGTATGTTAGCTTTAAATGTGTTTGAAACTATGAATCAAATGGGACTTAAACATTTGATTTACAACCAATATGCAAACGTTTACATAATGAGAGTTTGAGGTGGTTTAAATGTTAAAGTGTCTGTAAAGATTTGCAAAAATGTATAGTGCAAGTCATCTGCATATAGAGAGATATGGTCGTAAGTGGAGTAGATATGGAGAGATGTTTGCTAACGTGTTTGTGTGCATGCTAATCCAAACAGTGATATTTGATTACCTGGAAGACAGTGACAATGGCCCAGAGCAGAGAGTCAAAGTTCTTCCTGTCTGGTACGGTGTCACCGGTCTCTGTCTTCAGACTGAACTTACAGCCAAAGATGTGCATCCCCAGGATACTGCAACACAACAGGAGAGTCTGATGATGTGAGAATGTATTTCTCTGCTGTACCTGACTGAAAAATAAATGTGGATCTTTGCAGATTTTGTGAAGCATGATGAATATTAGGCCTACTTTGTAGAGTTTTCTATAGAGAGGCATTGGATGATTAAGTGTTTCTTTGTTTCAGCTGCCTTTGCAGATATGTGTGTTATAGCTTGTTTGTCTACCCTGGCTGCAACCAAACACTTTGTTGACTGTGATAATGAAGATGCATGTGAATGTTTAAATCCACCTGAACCCTTAAGCTTGGTTATATAAGATGGCACCGACTCCAGTGTTGTCACTGTAAAGTACTACACTAAACACTTAGGAGAAATGGAAGGATTATTTTTAATGTGCAGTTAATTACACGCTAAATTGTTATGGATATACATAATATTTCCTTGCAGGGAATCCGAGAGCCTTTGTACAGTATCAAACTGTGAATACCATTAGTAGTATTGATTGTAAAACACGCCTGCTGTAACCAGCACCTGAGGACAGCATTGTCATAGATACTGAATCTAAAAGTTGTGTTATCAGCCTGACAATTAACTTGGAGTTAAAGTGACAAAGCACATGCAACGTAGCTGGGCCGTGACATTTTATATGCCACTTTAAACATGGCACCAACACACATAATAAACCCTGTCATAATAGTGGCGTGGTGTATAAGTTAGATAATATACCAATAAGTGCTTGTACAAATTGAGCCTGTACTGTATGTATCTGTATGTGTCTGAACGCATAGATGTATAGTTTGTTAGTGTGTGCCGTGATTAACTCGGTGACATTTCTCACATCACCAACGCAAAATTACAATAATTGACTTGAGTGGACAGTGAAGCCGAGAAGGAGGGAAACAAAGACAGCGAGGACTTCAGCCATTGATCGTCCAACGCTGCTGTGTGAAAGCATGAGCTTCTACACGTGTCCGCCTGTTATGTTGCTCCAGTTCTTCAAGAATCTGCTTGTTAAATTTCACCTTCTGCACTTCAATGGCAGCTGTTAAGCAGGGGAGCAGACAGAAGCCAGCACACACACACATAAAAGTAGAGGATGAAACGAAGATCTTTCAATTAGGCATCTCCCTGAAAAAAATGATGCTGCAACTCCCTTGCTCTGACCTTGGCCATATTATGAAGTGACCTTCATTTTGGTCTCTACTGCACACATGTAGGCTTGTGACTGCATCTGGCACGGTTTGCGATGAAAAAGATCTGTCCATTTTTTTTCAAATGATCAAAACTTTCGGCCCGGATTTCGCTCCACAACGCTATGCGCCTTGGTGCAGTTGTGGGGTGATGGAGCAGGAGAAAGATGGACAAACCGTCTTGGAATCTATGATCGGCACAAACAGACACACATCCATATACATCAGTATACGTATCATCTTACCTGAAGATGAAGATGAAGAGCATGAGCAGCATGCAGAAGGTGGCCACATTGTCCATGGTCTTCATGAGGACCACCAGCTGTCTCCTCAAAGCTGGCATGAACCTGACCAGCTTCAGCACCCTCAGAAGTCTAAAGGTCCTCAGCACAGACAGGCCTCCGTCGGACTGGCCGACGATCTCACATACACTGAGAAGAGAAGCACGGACCCACAACCAAGCAACGTAAGAGAAGGAATGATGATGACAATCTTAATAAGTATTATTGTGCAACATTTAAAAAAATCATACGTATGTTTTACTCCACCAACAAGTGATTCAACACTATAGATCAGGGGTCTTCAACGTTTTTCAGGCCAAGGACCCCAAACTGATGGAGAGATGGAGCAGGGACCCCCTACTATATATATTGTATAAAATTGTGTTTTATATTAAACTGGGCCTCGTGCCATGTATAAACATAGCTACCCTGTTATTGCACGTTCAATACTAAGCTAGTCAATTAATACACAGGTTCATATATTCATGTAAATTTGTGGAATAGAAATTGGTTGAAAAAAATTCAAATAAAATGTAAAAAATATAAAAAATTGTCTAATCAACCAAAAATGTTGCGACCCCCCTGCAGTACCTCCGCGGACCCCCTAGTGGTGGTGGACCCCTGTTGAAGACCTCTGCTATAGAGGTGTCACCAATCCCAACCAACACGGATATTGGCCGATTATGTCTTTCTTAATTGTCATTTGCTGCTGCAAAAACAAGCATACCTTGGAGCAGAAAACGATAGCCTTGTGGAAAATCTTGTTTTAAAGGCGTCCACAAATAGAGGTGCCTATCAGTCGGCGCTGCATTGTTAAAGATTGAATACGAGCACTTTTAAAGAGCAGCTCTAAATGAACAGCTGAGCACATTCAGAAAGATGAAGAGAGGGAAATTGGTAATGGAGCAAGAGATAAGAAGACAGATCCAGGTATGTTCAATCAACGTGTATCTTCTGTGACGGCCTGCGCATCTGATCTTGTTCGGTTTTAGTTGCTTTGATGTGTATTTGATCTCAGGGTTATAACGAGGCTCACAGACAAAGGCGCTCAGCCAGATGAATTGAAAAAAAACGGCAGCAGATCAAAGGCACAGCCACTCACCTGACGCTCCGGGCACACACAACAAAAGACAAAAGCTGTTTGCTGCCGTCTGACGCTCCGGCATCCAAATACATACAGGTGGTACATTTCAATCAAGTACAATGCAGCTGACAGTTTCAGAGAGCATGACAGGAATAATTTAACTGCAGGATCTCTTTCCAGAACAGTCTGGCAAACCAAACCAAAGTATCCTACCTGAATTACATCAGTCAGTATTTCAGGAAAAAACTATTTTGTCCGTTTAAAAACCGCTTCTCTTTCTGCTAAAATACTGTATATAAGGATGTCTATATTGCTAATTACCTTATGATGACAATGATTCCATCAAAGACATTGTAGGGGTTTCTCAGGTAGTTGAAGGAGCCAAATGCAGTGAGTTTGAGTAACATCTCCAGGGAGAACATGCTGGTGAAGACGATGTTGCAGATCTCCAGAACATTAGTGAGCTCCTCTGGCTGGCAGAGCATAGTAACAAATAAAAAGAAGAGAAAGAAGATAGGAAGGCAGAAGAGAGAAGGAAAGGAAAGGAAAGGAAAGAAGAGAGCAAGTTAAAGCAGAGAAATGCACTAAAAGCAGGTACCCACAGTGGCTAACATTGATAGGCTACAGTTAGCATGCTGACCAAGCGGCAACCTCCAGGTCCGAAAAGTGAAGCGAATGTCGATGTGCCTGAAACTTGCATTCTCTCTAATATCCAGCAGGGGGCGACTGCACTAATTGCAAAAAGAAGTCAGCTTGTATAGAAGTCTATGAAAAAATGACCCTATTCATTTTTTCAAATGATGGTCCCATTTAGAGTGAAATAGACGATAAAGCAGAGTTTGCTTTAGGGCGGTGCTACCTTGTGATTGACAGGTTGCTAAAACAAGGTTTTGTCCGGTTTGGGAGCTCTCCGAGTTTTTGTCTTCCGACTTTCAGTTCATCAATGTTAATTGTAAAATTGTCGTCGCCTAAAAATGTCTTGTTCAGCGTTCGGTTGTACTGAGCTCCGCTCTCTCTCGTCACTCCTGGTTCCAAAAAAAACAAGATGGCGATGGATGAAATGCCAAACTCGATTGTTCAAAACCGTTGTCCACAAACCAATGGATGATGTCACGGTGACTACGTCCTCCAGAAAGAAAAATGAGGAGTAACGGGGTAACAAGTAGAGGAAATAACCGACAAAAAGGGGGTAAATCAAATGAGTGTGGACATTATCTGTGGGAATATCATGGCCCCTTTGGTCATAAATCCACAAAACTACAAGCAGTCCTGCTCAGTCAATATTTGGAGGAAATAAGGCTATCATCTGGTGTCTCACACACACACACACACACACACACACTTAACTCTGGCGAGAAATGAAAAAGGTTAAGGAGACTCCACATGGCTGAGTTCTTGTTTTTTCTCCATCTATTAGTCTGTTCTTTCTTTTGCTTCCTCATCGCTTCGTATAGTTTTCTGCCATTTTCCTCACAGTGGATCCAATGCTCCAACATATATTGCTGGAAAGTGCAAGGACAATGGACAAAAGCTTTTTACACACAACTGCACACACTGATGCCAGTAAATGAAAAGTACTAGGGACGTGTCCTGGTTAGCTGCAATTTTTGAGGGTTACGGAGAAATAGACTGAGAAGCAGTAACATAGCTGGTACGTTATTGCTCTGCGTGTCCACATCCCTGCTGTGTACTTCTTTCCAACACAGCAGCAGGTAGCAGGCAAACAAAACAGAACACATTTTGTCATTAATTACGGATGTTGCAGATGCCGCCATTAAAAGGTCCAACATTTTACTCGTTCCACTTTGGAGACACCCTGAAATACGACATTTCTCCTCCCAACAATGGTCTGGGAAACTATAATGAACTATTGTGCATCAGTCCTGGAAGTTATACCAGACATACAATTGTTTACGAGAGTGCTAAAATTAGCAATTGGACACTGTGCCAGTATTGAAAAAATTCCACTCGGCCCTGTAAATACTTGCACATTTGCAGTAAAATTTAGTATCTATGTTTCGTCTTCCACCTTTACAACATATTTCATCTTCTTTTACTGTCAGTCTCAAGTCGTTAATGCACATCAATGCCCGTCTTCTCAGAGTCCCTCTCTGTCTGTCTGGCTCCGCTCAATACAAGGAACACACACACACACACACACACACACGGCTAAATTTGGCACAATCACAATTTCCAGCACATCACTATTCCACAGAGCTGCTTCGTAACTTCGGCAGTGACGCTTCTGACATTTCCTTCGCCCCCAGAATCAATGACCGTTGTGTGTTTTGCATTTACATGTATATCTGTGTGAATCCGTGCGTCTGTTTGTTCTGCTGCATACAAGTGTCTGTGTTTGTCAGTACTAATGAGTGTTTAGGAGTGTGAAAAAAGGGGCTAATGATGCATGCCCACCAGTATTGGTAACGATGTGATGGCTGACCGCTGTTTGCCAGCCAAACAGCGTCGGCAGCCCCTGGAGATCCATTACTGCGCTCTCATTACTGCAGACCTGGGAACGGATCTAAAGAACTGCGTTTTCCGGTCGGCTGATGTATGGAATAAAATAAGAGGAGCGGGGATGTGACATCACACTGAGGACAGTTGATTTGCTGTGGGAAAGTGAACAGTTTGTAATTGAAAAGTGAACTATAAAAAAAAAAAAAAAAAACAATCTCAGTTACCTGATGTGAAACAAAACCTAAAAACAAAGCTATATTCTAAAAGGGTAATATTATTGAACATAAACCGATGTATGGTTCCACCGTCTGGAAAAGCAATGCTGCCCCGAAAACGTTTCCTCTACGCACGAGTGACTAAATTCTACACGCGTCGATATTCCTTCAATTTCAATCAAGATCAATGTGGCTAATACAAAATGAGCATTGGCATGGTTATTAAAATGCAAATGCAGAAAAGTAATTCCACCTAGCAAGTAGCATGTACCGTATTGTAGGGCACATTTGCGAACATGTATTAATCAGCAACTGTACAAAAGTATAAGCAGGGGTCACGTGTGCTGCTCTGATTAGTAATCAATCTTCAATCAAGCCTGCTGCTCTGCCACCATTAAAGATGTTAAAATCAGTCATATTAACCAACTTGATATCTGACTTTAGCTTGTTGAATTCACCAGAAAAACAACAGTATCAGCTGTTTGTTTAAATACCTAAAACAACTGTTCATCCGTGTCCTAACAAAAGTCAATGCAGATCCTATTCAACCATGACTCTGATCTTTCCTGAACATTAACCAACACTTAACTTAACTTCAACAGCAACTTTAGTCCATGCAGAAAGACATCTTATTAAAGGGACAGTTTGGAAGAGAAACAGCAGGGAGTAGCAGCACAGAAGGTCAGCGATGTACTGCTGTGGACGGGGATGTCTGCAAAACGTATTGTAGCCACCTAAAAAAAAGGCCCACCAAAAAAAACTTGGTGTAAAAAAGAGAAGCCCTTTCTGAAGCTGTTATATGTAACTGTGCTGTGCTGTGCACACCGAGGTAGTTGCTGGGCTTCGATCGGTTATTTTGTTTGTGTTTTTGTGTGACTTAGAACGAACCAAAGTCACACATTAACACAAACTAACCGAACAAGGCAGCGGTAGAAAAGCAACCCCAGTGTTCTGTGAGGTAGAGTTACAGGTTTTTTCATGGAGTTGGGTGTCTTTGGTGAGAGCATAGGAAACGGGTTCAGCTCCTCGTTGGAAACATAGATTGTATAGCTGTCTCGAGGCAAAGTTAAGCAGTGAAAATGTTCTTAATACCGTGCAGTTAAACTGATATTCATCATTTTTGGTGGGCCTTTCTTTTAGGTGCCTAACATACGTTTTGTTGACGTCCCCGTCCACAGCACGTCACCGTCCCCGTCCCCAGCAGTACATTACTTGGCTTCCGAGCGTAAACTCAGATATTGAAGGTAATACATTGACTATGGATAGTATCTCATACAACCATACTTCGAAACATCTGAACTATACTTTTAAGTCTTGTCCCGCTGGCTATTGATTCTTCCATAATCATTGGGTAGGGTTGGAAAGTTACATTTATTCACAACATAAATTTTAGATACAGGGTTTCAGAAACTCTCATTTTTTATTCAAAGACCTCCAACAGTTTCCTTAGGATTGATTCATTGTCCTCCAAAACCCAATCATGATTTTATTTCTAAATTCTTTGACCTACTTTAGCTTTTTTTGATTACAAAATATGTTTGGTTTCTGATGTGATTTTGATTTGCATGTTGATGGTATTTCTCTTGCCCTCGCAGCTTTGACCTAGTAATATCCTTTGGTTTTAATCTTGACATTTTGGCAGAGAAAGACAATCATTCAGCAGCGTTGTTTGATTTCTATCAATCCCTGTCAAAACTCTAAAGTGCCCATCACGCTGCATTATTAATTCCCAAACAGCTGTTCAATTCTCTGAAGTGTCTTCTCACTGGAGCAATTCATCCTGTTCAATACGGGATGTATCCTTGTATTTTTACTGATGCACATGATGCCCTTATGTCATCTCATGTCCTTTCTGAGACAGTGACAGTAGCCCGCATCCCAATAATTATGATCATTATTGTGATATCGAGAGCAATTCGAGGCACTGATGGAAATCATAACTAAGACTTTATCTTGATTCTTTGAAAGAACTTTTAACATTTACAACATCTTACCTCAAAACAGTTAAAATTTCCTTTTAAAATATGTAACTGTAATCATTTAAATGAAAATAAATAAAATCATTAGCTAAGTCCTGGATCGCCTTTACTATTGCTGTGACTGCTTTCTACTCTCGCTAGGCACATAATGTTGTTTACAATAATAACAGTGGCAGATTTACTACTCAAAGTATGTAGTCATTGAAACAATGGGTCCTTCGATATCAGACAGACTTCTCCTTCCTGGCCAGTTTGAAATGACAAGACGCTGGCAGCTCGTGTCTGCTGTAACTAGCAAGGTAATTAATTAAGTTAAGTTAACGTTAGGCCCATGAGTTGATTAAAAAGGCTCTCTCTGGCTGACTTTTAAATATTCCCAGCTCACTCATTTATATAGAAAGGGTCTTACATATGCATTGATTTAAGGTCATTTTTTCAAGAATTAAAAGGTTTTTTGAAAGTTGGTCATTTTTCAAAAATCAAAGGTTTTTTGAAAATTGTGGTAATTTTCTTGGAAGTTGAAGAATTTTTTGAAACTTATAAGATATTTTTAAAATTAAGGTAATATTTTTGAAAGTCAAAGGTTTTTTTTGAAAATTTAAGCCATTTTTTGATAAACTTTAGGTCAGGGGTCTTAGGTCAGACCTCCAAACTGATTGAATTGTGTTTTATATTAAACTGGGCCTCGTGCTATGTATAAACATAGCTACCCTGTTATTGTACATTCAATACTAAGCTTTTCAATTAATACACACATTCATATATTCATGTAAATTTGTGGGAAAAAAATTGGTTTAAAAACATTTAAAAAATTGTCTCATCAACCAAAAATTTCACGACCCCCCCCCCTGTTGAAACCTCTGGTCTAGGTTATCAGTATTTATCAACATAATATTCAAAAATGTAACAAGAGAATGCAGAGGAAGTTTGTGGTTCAGCTGCTTTGTCATAGTTCTAATAAAATACCTCATCATGTTTTTTTAATTACTACGAAATATGTCTTTGCTCTTGCACGAACAAACGGTTTCGATTTGAAATGAAATTCAATATTTTGCTAGCATTTCCTCACACTGGTTATCTGTTGAACCATGGACCACAGGTGTAGCCGGACAGGTGGAAGCACCGCTCTACAGGATGAGGATCACAGCGATGAGACAGATTAAGCCTCTGATAACACTGTTCAAACAGAGGGAGGCAAGACTCCAGTTTGCTAAACAGGCGGTGGAACCACAGACATTCCAGCTCACTATTTCCTCCCCGATAAAGGAGCAAAGTCTCTCTCTGCGTCTCTCTATTTTTAGCCGCCACTGAGATGAGAGAGGACCCACCACTGCGGCGGTGGCAGGCGTAAGTGGGCGATGGTATAGCGAGAACTAGAAATATTGATGGAAAGACAAAGAGTGTACAAAGCAGAGCGACAGAAATTGACAGGAAACAGGGAAAGAAATAAACAAAAGATGAAGGAAAGCATTTTTTTTCTGCTTGGAGTTGTTGATGAGTGTGATGTGAGATCATTTTCTGGTGGCCCTGCCTATATCCTGCTGCCTAACCTGAGAGCAGTCATGTCTATCCTGTTGGCTGGGGAATCACATTATACAGGCATTTTGAAAGCAGATGGAGGAAAAGACATGTAGGAAAGAGAGACGGATGTGCGGGAGCGAGAATATAGAGAGGTTTACATTGCGGAGGAGTGTGGACATTGAGTGACAGGGAGAGACACTAAAAGAGACTGTGAATTCACACTGCAAGCAACATGGTTGTCAGTTCACTCTAAAATAACTGCAGCGAGAGAGAGAGAGAGTAGCTCATGCATCTATACAATAAAAAACAGGCAAATCCTTTATGTCTAACTGCTATGAATTCCCCCATTCATAAATGTACATTGTTAGCTTGCTAGTACATTTGTATTGGTTAGCAATAACTAAATACAAACACACGCACATATAGTTAGATAAATAACACGGAAAACCACTACAACATTTATTCCAACATTATCACTAATTGATGCAACCTCCCTCCAAGCTTTGTTAGATTGTTGTCTTTCAACTAAAAGTTGTAAAAGCTTGGGAAGCTAAGAATGCTTCTAATTGGGTTCTCATTATTTTTCCACTTAGCGGCCTGAAGAGTTGTTGATAGAATGAAATCAGACTCAGACTGAAGGTTTCGTGGTTACAAGCGAACCAATCCCATTCCAGCTGACAATCTAAAATATTTACAAAAGGTCTGTTAATATTCTAACTGTTTCTTATTGCCATGAACAGAACAAATCAAACACTGAATTGATGCCACATGAAGGTTTTTCCTGTTTAGCTTAAGCCTGACAAAGCTTTTACTGAATTGAAATCTACGTCGTACGTACGCCATAGATGTGTACCTTACGCCGTGGACTGAGCCGTAGCCCTGCCGAACGTGCCCCTCCCCAGAAATGTAAATACACGTTGCAGACGGCTGTGATTGGTCCCCTTGGTAGCTACGGTGAGGCCTAGTATGTGCTAGCCAGGCTAGCTGATTGTTATGTGAATAACTTTGCCAAAGTGTTTTTTACTGGTCATAGATACAGTATTTCGTAGGGCTAATTAATTAGGATTTGTCAATTTGCTGTACTGCTGTTGTTCAACAATCAATAACTCTTAATCCATCATGATCCGCTCAGTTTCAGTTGCCATTGTTTGAAGTACACAAAGGAACACAGTGGCATAGAAACCCCTTCGCCTACTAGTATTTCAGTGGTGTAATCGCAGAGCAACGCAGACACACCAGGGCACAAGTATAAATGCTTACGCCGTAGGCCACTTGCTCCAGGGCAGGCTCTGCGTAGACCTTACGTAAATCTATAAATCAGCCTTAAATCCTCATGAATTCTCCTTCAAATCTTTCCTCAACCTCATCACATTTTGAAACGCGTTCAAGGAGAAGTGGTTAGGAGAAGACACACAATGTTAAAAATGTTCTGACCGATCGAAAGCAGCCAAAGACCAAGCATTTCAAACAAAGACAGTGCAACACAGAGGAGAGCTGCAGCGGTCTGTACCTGCTCGTGGTGCTCGATGCCCATGCTGATGGTGTTGATCAGGATGGCGATCATGATGCCTCGGTTGAAGTACTTGCTTTCCACGATTCCCCACAGCTTCATCCTAATGTTGTGCCACAGCTCCTCGCATTGCTTCTTGGGATTGCAGACCCAATGGCTCCTTGCACCTTCCTGACCTTTATGGCCCTTCTCCTTACTACCAGAATGTACCCCCTCCCTGTCCGTTTCCTCTACAGCTCCCTCCTCCGCTTCATCGTTAACTGCACTGCGAGTTGGTCCCACTCCATCAGTGTGCAACAGGGCCGCGGCACACTGAGGGCAGCCATCGGTCGCAGAAGTGGCCGTGAGGGCCATGGGTGAGGCGTGATCAGGTTTATTATGGTGGGGACAGGGTGAACCTGAAATGTTGCAAATGGATGTTGTTAAACAGTCAGTTTATAAAGCATGCATTTAAATCATCCAAATGTCTTTTACAGTTACATACCGTGCCTCATCACTGCTCTCTTTTCACGTCCTCCCCTTCCATTGGCCTTCCTCTCCCTCCCTTCTCCTCTTCTTCTTCCTCTTCCGACACCTCGAAAGCCGCGAGGTTTCCCCCGCAGGGTGTTGAAAAGGGCGACAGTTTGTCTCCTGGCCTTGCGGAGCATGTGGCAGACCAGCTGAAAGAGTGCCTCGTAGCAGTCCCCGGGCTCACTGGCCAGGGTGGAGGAGGACGAACATCGTGCTCGCTGCTCCTGCATCAGCTGGTGCTCCCTTTGCTTGGTCTCTGAGAACTGGGTGGCGATGACCACGAGGCACAGGTTGATCATGAAGAAGGAACCAATCTGGGAGGGTGAGAGCCATACATGAAAATACAGTTTTTAAGACCCACTTAAAAAAAGAAGAATGCTTTTTTTATTTTTTTTATGTAAAATGTGTTACATTTGAAAACACTTGCATAATAATCTGAGCTATTATCGGTCAGTTTTTGCCAACTAGTCACACTGAATAAAGAAGTCCCAGCAAGATGGCTCGAGGCCAGTGGAGTTTAGCTGCTGCTACTTCTAGCCTGTTAGCCCACTTGGCTGGACAAGTCCAAACATAACACATGATACAATATGGTTCGAAACATAACACATGATACAATATGGTTAGAAACAATGAAGACACTGAGCTGTAACTCTGGTCTTTAATAGCATTTTGCTACCAGAAAACCTTATCAGTTTAGGAACAAATTTAACATTAAACTATTAGTAGAGGAGAGCTACCATCTTTACCACATTGATGCTGTTGTAATTCTCCCAATACTTTCTTTCTTTCTTTTTTGTTACTGAGAGGTAAAGCTTAGGTCCCATTCACACGGGACAAGTATTTCCTTGGAGCTTCATGTGATTTAGGGATATACTCCACAGGCCCCAAAGATTATTCTGTTTTATCATTACAACTTAAAATAATGTAACCAAGGCTAGTACCAGTACTATCGATTTGAAAAGTAGGTGAAGCTATTTGTCAGTCTTGGTTCACAGTTAAAAGTCCTATTGAGTTTATCCACCGTGTGGATGTTAGATGACTCAAAGTTGGAGTAATTCAACCGATTGGATGGATATGAAACATATACTGTATATATAAAAAATATATGCAGACTTTGTTAAGATACCAGAAATGCAGTTACAAATGTTAGATGGGTCTAAGTTTGCCTCCATGTTTTTGGGGCTGGAGTCTTTCTTTGCTATGCTTTTTATCAAACAATTGTTTTCTAAAGGTTTTTTCATTGTTTCTTGATGACACTTCTTTGAAGTTAAATGGTAATTTACATTTAGAAAAAAAAAAATCCCCAAAATATCCAGGTTAAAGGCTAAATTGGACAATGTTTATTGCAACTATTGCTTACACTTTTATTAATCGTATAAATATATTCATTTGCTGTGTTGCAGTTCTGTATGTTTGATATTTTAGGCTTATTCTCTTTACAAGGGAAAGCAGGTGAAACAGATACAGACGGAGAGAGAAAAAGAGAAGAGAAAAAGGTTAAGGTCTCTCAGAGAAGCAAAGGTGATGTGGTAAAAGCGGAGGAGAGAGCGAGAAGCCAGAGAGCGGTGCAGGAGTCTAACTCTCTCTGAGCTATGATCAATAGTGATTGTGAAGCCTGATAACCCCCTTCTGCTCTCCCTCTGAACCGCTGTCACAAAGACCACGGAAGAGCTGAATAAAAAGTGTGTGTAAGCCAATGTGTGTGTAATGTTAGTGTGTGTTTTGAGTGTAAAGCTGCCCTACATTGATCCAAAGCAGAGCTTTGTGGTCAGCCTGGCTGGTTTTCATGCCAGCCTCTCTGGACTCGCGCACTAAAAAGGGAGGCACACGTTCAGTACCCTCGCCAATCCCATCAAATATTTATGCTCGCACTCTGCTGGAGCCGCTGAAATACAATTAGATGAGTGTGAAGGTCTCTGTGTGTAGCAGCTTTAGTGTTCGCAGCAAAGTGACATAATGACTATGTGTGAGAGGCAAGTGTGGATGACAGTGAATGGATGCAGTGTGTGTGTGTGTGAGTGAGTGAGTGAGGGAGAATTTGAGGATGATCCCAATGTTTACAAAAAAATACGGTGACTGGCTTTAAATCAGACCTATAAGCTCAATGTTTTGTCCATGTACAACAACTATTGCATCAATGACAGATTGTTTATCAATGCAGTGAAGCCTTGTTTATGGCTCACAAATGTAGCTTTCAGCTTAGATTCAAATCAAGTGTTTAATCATTTACCACAGAAGCAAGTTCCTGCATGGGGGAAATGTATCTTCGGGGAATTTTGGGGATTATTAATTTGTACGTCACAGTATTTGGGTCACATTACAGGACTCTAGGTGGCCTATTTTTGGGCCTCATGTAGGAAGCGATTTCCGAACAAAATTCTTATTATTTTTGTTCGTATCCATGATTTGTTTTTCATTTTGTCAAGAGAAAATGTTTCGAGTGGTCGAGTGGTAAACACTCTTACCAAGGTAAGAACATGTTCACAAACCACAAATTGTTGGTCCAACGCAAGAAAACATAAGTTTGTATTTGAGGAACATAGAAAAACGCATTAATGTTATCAATCAAATTGACATTATTTAAGAGAAATTATGATGGGTAGTTGCACAACACCTGCTCTTATATAGTGTTCAGGTTCACCACACTGGTAGGAGTAAACCCTCGTCAATTTCTGCAGGTTTGTTTCCATCCAATACACAAAAAACACAGCAACGATCAGGTGTCTTCATATCCATGTATGGGCTGAATGTTAATACCCGGGGTGTAAGTGAAGGCAGTGCCGAATCAAAAGGCTCATCACACTGTGCGGCTCTGTAACAAATTCAGTTTGCGGCTGGCATTTACGCCCCATAATTTCACAGGGCCAAGCTATTTTCCACGGAAAGCCTTTAATCCCACTGAGTCCTCTTGTCTCGGCTGCTCTACATGATGGTAATCAGTGTACAGCGTCTCTCCAACTCTCCATCTTGATCTCACTTTTTTTTCATCTGTCTCTCCATCTGTCACACTCTCTCTCTCTCGTCACTGTTTTCATCTTGCGCTCTCTCATATCACTCACTCCTCATCCCACTCCACCTCTCTCTCTCAATTTCGAATTGAACACGCTTAATATGCATGTTACGTGAGGGAAATTGTCAAAGCGTCGGCTCGCTGCGAGTGGGACCAAGATGTAAATAAAATAAAACCCTCCTGTTTGCTGTCCTAAATGGTGGAACGAGCTCATCCTGTGATATCAGGTCAGCAGGAAGTCTGCACACCTTCCGTCGCAGACTGAAAACCCACCTGTTTCCACTGCACATTGGCCAATAATAAAAAATAAATAAATGTACTTCTTATTTCTGTGTGTCGCACTTACATTGGTTTGGCTTATTGAAGCTATTGTGCTGCACTTAAAATGATTTCACCTATTTGAAACTAATGTACTTGCAAGATTCTTGCTATTTGTATCCTCATGATTGTTTGCACTTATTGTAAATCGTTTTGGAGAAAAGCTAGATGTAATCTAATCTAATCTAAATACAACCTAAACCTCTCTTTGTGTCCCTTCTCTATTTCTGTCTATCTCAGTTGCTGGTGCTCGCTCTCTTCCCTGTCTCCACGCTTAGGGTCGCGCAGTATTGAAGGAAACATAATTAAAAGTCACGTCATTTGTCTGCTAGTGAGAGGAGACCAAGCGGTGATATGAACAGAACTTTTAACATGTGAGTAGTAACGCTTAAATCCCTTTTCTCTACTAAGTTTGTTTGTGAGACAAGCCTTGACACATGCTGCAACAAAGCCGACAAGATCCCGACTGTCAAATCTCTGTGGAGAAAAAAGACAGATATGCAACAACTGCCGGGAGAAAAATCCTGCTATGAGGCTTAGTCTACGACAATCTTAGGCATGATTAATTAGAGCGTATTCATCTCGAGATACATTAAACGATAAGGATCTGCTTCCTCATTTAGATAATGTTTCAGGCTTTAGTAGATAGGACGGACATGGGTTCAGTTCTAGCAATAAGGTTGATGAATGGTTCAAGTTGGCTGTGCTGCCGATCGAGATCGTTGTTAAAACATATTTTAATTTAACTTTTAATCAAACTGTAATATCGCTGACTGATTTTACACACACCACCTACCAGCAGTCCTTAAACTGAACGTCTAAAATACAGAGCGTCCTCCCTCAAAAAACAACCTTATAGGTCGTTTTTAAAGCCGCTTATTAAGACCCATATTTCAGTATCTTACCCATGGACACCTCTAACATCAGCTCTACCTCCAGAGCAACACTTAATATGTAACAAACATACTTATTTTAACCCAAACCAGGATCTTTTCAAACGCTCGCTTCTCTAACCTTCACTTCCCAAAGCTTAAACTTAACCTATTTTCCTAACCAAGAAGTTCTGTTGCCTGAAAACAACCAAACTGTGACTGTTGGACAACGTTAGCCTCTTGTTTAAAAGTGCGACTGTCACATTAGAGGACGTGTTGCTTAAATAGCAATGGAGGTGTGAGGCTAACTCATGGATCTAAGTTATTGTGATATATATGTACTTACTTTTTTAAATCACAAATTCTGACAAGGGAGCGAGATGTTTGTTGGGATTTTGGTGATCCACTGACAAACGTATACAATATTAGCATTTAATGCTAATATCAGTGTATCAGCATGCTAACAAACTAACGTGCCAAATATTACTCTCAATATTAAATAACAGCCTAATAACACCAAACTGTTACTAACATACATGTTAACATGCTTAAGTATTTAAGTCAAAGTACAGCATTGGTGACAAATTAAATCTTCTGAATTTATTTTGAAATGCACTTTAAACGTATCTTAATATTTCAGGCCGTGTCTGCTATTATTTTAATGCACCATGTAATGAAATGTGCCGTGCAATATTTAGAAATGTGCCTTTCCTTAACACCGAAGCGTTTACATTCTGAAGGTTGGGAGACAGAAGGACATGATGTACGACATGATGTACGACATACTGTTAACCTGATGCTGTGATCAGTGTGTCTGCTCCAACCACGCGAGCCTGGAGGACGCGCTGAGGGCTCCGCTCTAATTAATAACATTTCATTTAAGATCAAAGAAGGAGACCGACATGTGGTCGCTCCCTCTCTCCCGTCCTCCAATCCTCTCTCCGATTTCATGCCGACATTCCAGCCCATCATCACCCCCTCCTGATTCCTTCTCTTCATTGACCCCTTTCCCACCCTCATATCTTCCTCCCACTTTCCCTCTTACATCCCTCTTCCCTTCATTTTCTCTTCAATTTCATCATCCTTTTCCCATCTCTTACCCTCCACAAACTCTTACTTCAGTCCTCACCCCTTTACCCCTCCCCACTGATGTTTTCACATCAAAAGGCAACAATTATATCTCAAATCGTCTGTGGCGAGGCAATCTGGAAAAGAGCGTGGAAGCGTACCCTTTTCCATGTGTGTGTGTCAATAAATTGTTTTCTCATATAACGTGTAAGTATTTGTAAGACCGGTGGAGCTACACAAGCAGGGACGATGGCTGGACAGCTGAGGGGGTCTTTGCATAAAGATGACGCTGCCTATCAAACACGAGGGCCCAGCCAGTTTAGCGTAAGCAGGTACAATGAAGTTATAAGACCGAGAGTAGAAGTTAAAGGCAGATTAGGAGGTTTCACATCAGGGACCCGGGTCCACTTGACCTCCAGTACAGTTCATGTGCACCGATGGTTCGCACCAGGTGACAAAAAACAACTGTATACAAAACAGAGACGTGGGCCGCTATTTACAACGAGTAGCAGTCGGCGAGTAGAGCCAATCGTCTCTGAAATCTGCCTTTGCTTCCAGCTCGCTCCGACCTCCGACCCTGAGAGCTGCGCGGCCACGTGTGATGAAGTAGGACCGTGAGAGGGTCGTTCTTAGATGATGACGCAAGTGTAGAACAACATAACTTATGTGAAGGTTGAGAAGCGTAGGAGTAAAGATCATCATTCTGATATTACTCTCATCATCATAATGTGTACAGCTTATTTTTGAATTGACGTATTATACTAGTGACATCATTTGTAAAGCTTATCCTTGTTTTTAAAACAAATATGTTCCCATGTTGTGTTGCTGTTCCCCCCCCCGGGGACGAATACAGTGGTTTGAATTAAATTTAAATTGAATAAAGGTTAGCTCCGGGCCAGAGAAGGGTGTCGTCTGTCATGAGGAGAAGATTGATGGCAGCGCAGCCTGATAGGTCAAAATATCATTTAACATGAATGCTGGGCTTCCATAGGAACACTCACCCAGCTTTTGGCCTGTTTGCACGTCTGCGTGTGTGTTTCAGCGTGACTGAGAATAATAAGTAGAATGACAGATGCATGATTGATGCTCAGTGTACAGCTCAGCGAGAAAGGGGAGATGAAATGAAGGCTGCCGGGTGGTGGTAGAGATAAATGGAAAGGGGCGAAGAACGGAGGTTAAGGGAAAGAGGGAGACACAGAGTGTGTAAGTAAGACAGAGAGGGGTGGAAGGATGTGTTAGCACAGTCAAGGACTGGTAGATGTCATGAAAAGATAGGAGAGGTAGGGTCGCAGGGAGAGGAGTAGTAGGACTCTCCTTGTAGAGAGTAATGGAAGAAGAGAGGAAGGGGTAAAAAAGAGAGGCAGAGCGTGTGCCTGAATCTAAAGGCAGGCAATTAAAAGTGGAATAAAAAAGACGAGAGCTCCTGCATTGGGGAAGTAACCGGGACGGCATTATGATAACACTTTCACACACACACACACTCTCTCTCCGGCAGGCTAGAAAAGGAATATAGCGAGGGGAACATGCACTAACACATAATGGCACGCACGCACGCACGCACGCACGCAGAAGCCAAAGGATTGGAATTAAAAAGTGTTTTATCAGAAAAAAAAGTAGGATTCTTTAGGGATTTCAGCTCAGCTTTCACTATGACACTGACGACCTCTGTGTGTGTCAGTGTGTGTGTCAGTGTGTGTGCATGTGCATGTGTGTATGTGTATGCAGGTGTGTGAGAGAGAAGGAGAGAAGGAGTGACAGCTTTTTATTGCAGTCATCAGTAGCTTGGCAACAAAAACAGGGTATGTAAATTGGCTGACTGCACAAGCTACAGCTTCACTGTGTCTGTGTGTGTGTGTGTGTGTGTGCGTGCGTGCGTGCGTGCGTGCGTGCGTGCGTGCGTGAAGCACTTTCCCACCGGAACACTGGCGGGGGAAAGGGCAAAACGACACCCTGCAACATGGATGTATCTGTCTGTCAAAAGTATTAAACCATATCAAAGTATCCATGATAACGTGTTCAGTGAAGTCAAGGTTCAGTGCAAATTAAGCAGATTTATTGCACTTGGAACAAATGATTATTTAAACCTATTGTTTTTTTTACCCTGGGGGACCCTCATCTCCACCCAGAAGAGAAGAATGACATGAAAACAGAAGGTTAAAATTGACTCAATAAAAGATTTGTGAAATAAAATCCATCGGTGTTTTATCCTCATTTAAAGTATTCAGTCTCTGCAGATGTGTTAATGGTTCAAAATATTGTCCATCACTGCTGGCGGGGACTTGTAGCACTCAACCGTCTCAACAACTGAGCTTTTAATTGCAGTTGGGAAGGTTGAGTGGGAGGTCGGGAAGTCGAAGACCTTCAGTTTTGCTTGTCACATCGCTCTTCAAAGTCTTCCACAAATGGCCCATGTTTGACCTCCCCATCCTGGAGCAAAGTGATTAAAAACAGCCACATCCGTGAACTTCTGGAGAGGCCTGTCATAGGGGTTCCTCCCACAGTCCGTTGTGTATAGAAATACACAGTAATGGGACAGGACACACTCCTGGGGTGACAACCATTATCTCTGACTACCTGTCAGGTAAAAGAAAAGTCCAGGACCCATTTCACCACATCAGGATTAAAAGTGGACCGTAGTTTACTAGCTCTAAAATCTGGGGTGGAATTGTGTTTAAAAACTGTAGAAATCTACAAATAAAAGACCCTGGAGAAGCTTGTAGAGATAATGAAGTAAAGTAGCAGAGGCATCGTTCGCCCCTTTGTTAGCTCGGATATGCAAATTGCATCAGGTTGCATCTTCATCACTAATGAGGTCAGAGCCTCGGGCTGAAGGTCATTGAGCTCCCGTGGGGCTTTGTTCATGTTGACCGGTACAACAATAGATTCCTTCCAGAGTTTCAGGGACCTTGTTCTGGGGATGTGACGAGCTAAAAATCTCAGTACAAATCTCACACAACTGATCTGCACAAACTTTAAGAAATGTGCCAGTGATTATGTCAGTTTATGGAACATGGATCTGACAGAATGGGCTCTGATGGTCGGCTGCAGCATCTTTAGATTCTGCCTCGTCATCATCCTCACCACGTACAGAGGCACCGTGTTCCCTGTGCAGTTCATCCTTTGTTGCTTTATTCAACGGGGGTTTGTTATTCAGAAACACCTTCACACGATTAGTTGGGATGATTAAGTCTTTTTCGATAGAGAATATAAGAGGAAATAGTAGAATCGTTACAAGCTTTCCAGTCTGTGCTTTCCAGGACTCCTTTGAGTTCTTCACCAGCATCTCCTCTTTTCTGGTGGCTACGTTTCCCCCTGACGAAGACGTCTTGCACCACCTTCACATAGAGACACCTCCCTCTTGGGATTTCCCTGCAAAGCGTCAATGGACGCAACAAAACCGCTGTTGTACATGTGGTGGATCCTTGACTAGCAAACGACAATTGACCTTGTGAGTTATAATGCAGCCCAATGTTGTACTTTTGTTAAATGTTGTTGCTGTTAAGCCATGTTTTATGTGTGTTAGTTTGACAAACTAAACTTCTGAAAGTGGCAGAAATCCATTTGCTTCTCTTTTCTTTAGGCAGTCGGTAAAAAGAAAGCTCTGAATTCTTGTTGGGTTTATTTGCACAGTCAATGGCACAGCAGCTCTTCCCCATTCTTCCGGACGTGGTTTGGCGTTTTCCCGACATTCAAGCTGCCGCTCAGTGGGCGAAACCGAAGGGACGTCCCACAGTGACGTCACCTGCATACCCTCTATTAGTAGGTGTGTAGACCTCAACAGTATCTTTGTTTTTAACTTTAACTGAGGTTGCATTAAAGTGATATGATTAGTTAATGTTGAATAAGAGAACTGAAGTGTTAATCCTCATGTAATCGTAATGAAACACAGTTTTGATAAGTTTATATGTGATTTTAAAATTGACTATATTCTGATAAATATAGATATCCTTCATACAATGATATTGATATTGATCACCCAGACCTGTGCACACTTCCTGTTTGGTATGTGTATGAGCGGGACTTACAATAATCAGTAGAATGAAGTAGATGAAGTTGTAGAAGGAATGAGCATCCATCACATAGTACATGATCTCCACCCAGCCTTCCAGAGTGATGACCTACAGTCAAGAGGAGAGGTCACAGTGAGGAAACAACAAGGGTCAACAGGAAGTCCTCACTGAGGGTTGAAACACTCCTGTTTAAGGAACACATAGCTGCATGTACTGCAAGCTTCTCAATCCATGAAGGTAAACATATCGAGCCCACTTAGAACATTAGAACCTAAGTTATATATTTTTATTAAACCATGAGAAACTGGTACCAAGTTTATCAAAAGTCTCACCTGAAAGATGACAATCCAGGCATAGGCAATGTTGTCGAAGTTGATGGCTCCTTTGTGGGGGTTGCTGTACCCAGTGTGACACCTTGTGTAGTATTGGTTCCAGTTGACACAGAGCCCTCCAACACTGACGCTGCCATTGGCCAGAGGCTCGGGGCTCAGGCCCAGTGACTGGCGGTACAGGACGTCATCTTTGTCCAGGCAGCATGTCCTGCCTCCCTCGCGGCGTCCCGGGACGTCGCTGCAGGACATGATGCCGTTGTCGACTGGCAGGGAGCAGATGAAGGGTCGCTCGTCATCCTCGTCAGCCATGTAGTAGGGCCGAGGCAGACTGATACCCGTAGTGCTGGGAGTGTGAAGGGAGAATGTGGTGAGTTCAATACTGTACTAGAAACCAAAGAGAATTGATATCCCCCTTTTAAAACACCATAGATGTCATTGTATGAATAAGAAGGGTCAACAAAAGGAAAAGAAAGAGTAAAACGATCACATTAGTAGTTGTAATTATGTAGTAGAAGCTGTGTTTGGAAATGAAACAGCTCATAATTTCCTCTGTAATGTATTTTTTATATTGCTGTGAAAACATGTCAATCAAACAACTGGATTTACACAAGTTTCTCTCCAAAACATCATGAAAACGTTATAATTGACCTTCGCCCAATACAAATTTTTACTAAATAGCTTGAAGGCATCATAATGTCACTCAATGCAACCTTTGTTAGCATTAGCCGTTAGCTCCGTTTTCACCACAGATTTGTGGAAGGGTCAACGAAAAGAAAAGAAGAAAATAAAACGAATCGAATCAGCAATACATTTAAGCAGGTACATCAAAATACATATTTATAATGTGAGTTTAATCCGGAGAGGATAGTAAAACTGAAGGTACAGTTGGAAAGCTATAACATTTTATTTTGGAAATTCCAAAGAGCAGTCAACTTACTTCTTTGTCTAGTTTTAAACAGGGACTCGTACTGAAGGTCATGTAAAAGGTTTGTGATATACTGCAAATTGAGGCCAGGCGTAAAGTAATCCGTAAAATACTGAAATCAATTTTAAGCCCGGTGCAGAGATGCCATGAATAGAGTTCAGTAATGTGTGTGGGCATTCATGATATTTATCTATTGGAATTCTACACAGAGAAAAGCTACTTGTCCTTCATGGCTAATTCCAACATTTGTGTGGTGTGAGATCAGAACTGAAAGCATAGAAATTATAATGATCACAGTCAGAGACATGAGTGGATGAAAGGATGGAGAGAGAGAGAGAGAGAGAGAGA
>CALSCE010004105.1:862164-873108 GCA_943593645.1 Bovichtus variegatus
TAGATGACGGTTTTAGTAAACAAGCAGAATGTCAAACATGAGCCTCAGATTTGTTTGCATTAACCCTTTAGAGCCGCAAGCAGTTTCAGGGTTTTTCACTTTAATATATAAAACATAACTTCTATGTAAACAGCACAGTAATGGTTAGACGTAGGGAAAACTCAAACATATTTATTTTGCAGTATAATACAGTTATAATGGCATAAACCTTTAAAAAAAATAACGCAAGTTGGATTTCTTTAATAATTTAATTTAACAAAAAATGTAATAAAATGGAATCTATTTATGCGTAATTTTTCTGAATGCCTATAAATCAATATTGTGGAATAAATTTAGCATTTGCATCGAGTCAACCCTAGGATCCCAGTTGTCCCAGCACAGAATTTAACTTTATATATGATCTGGTTCGTGCAATTGGTATATTTTGGCAACATTTTAAATGAGACATTTAGAGTAAAGGGATTTTGATGAAATATATATTTCAAGCCTTGATTTGGTTACTTTTTCTGATGGAAGTGTTAGTCACACATGTTCCGTCAAGGACCGACGATAAAGGCCGTTTTTATCGTTTCTGCTTATGATAAATGGTGAAATTGTTGCCGATTTAATGAAAACATGCTTTCATTGAACGGGAACAAATGTCTTAAAGGTACAGTACACAGGACCCATAATGGCTTCAAATGGTGTGTGTGTGTGTGTGTGTGTGTGTGTGTTGTGGTTTCTGCCTTAGACTCGAGCTCTGAGGGAAATTGGAATTCATGCCTCAGCGTTTCATTAAAGTTGAAGAAAATGTATGAATATCGTTGCTTGTCAATCCATCTGCATGTTATCAATGTAAAAAATAACTTAAAAAAACAATAGTTGCATCGCCTTTTCCTTGAATCATCTTCCCTTTTCTCCTGCGATCTTCCCTCGCTCATTGCATCTCAATCTGCCTCCGTCCACTCGTCTCCTCGGCTCTATTTGTCATCGTAATAGCCTTCTCATGCGCGTCTCGCCTCACATCGTCCCTCTCCTCCTCTCCTCCATCTTGGCCCATCCTTCATGGAGCTGGATAATCCCTGCTTCCCTCCCTCGTTTGTCTCTCTTTCCACCTCCTCGTTCCTCCCTTCTCACCTGCTCCTTCTCTTTTATCCTGCCTCAACCCAAAAGCCGTGTCCCTCTTGAAATGCTGCTGAATAAACCACAAAGAAAGCATCAATCTAGTGCGCGGGGATCTATTTTTCTCTTTTATCCTCTGCATTGTATAAAGTGCTTGGTTACTTTCTTATACTGCCTCTTTTTTTTCCAGCTTGTTTCTAAAGCGCTGTTACAGCTCATAGAATTCTCAGATTACAGCTGTAAAAATGGTTTCGACTCAAATAACCTCAAGTCATTGATTGCGTTTCCCCCCGAGGGAGAGCTGAACAGCCCATTCAATTTTAGTTGTATGTATAAAACCACATGACAAAAAAAAAAAAAAATGACTCGTGAGCGTGTTGTGATCTGTCAGTGCGATGGACACGGTGCACTTGAGTTGAGGCAAACACAACCGCCCTGTTGAAGGGAAAGTAGAGAGGCTTTAAAGTGGGGTTGTACGAGGTCACCAGAGTCACAATGTTCTGATGTGGTCGGAGGGTTTGGTTAGGTTTAGCTGCAGCGTAGACTTTGTTAGGAAAAGATCACTTCAAAGAATTCTGTATATTCAGATTAAAGATTGACCCGGACTGAATGATGCAAAGCAAAAACATTTGTAAAAACAGAGAGAATGTCGTGAAAAGAAAAAGGACGGATGAGAGAGGGGGGAAAAAGAGGAGAAGAAACTAAAAGTATTTCAACAGACAGAGGGACAGAGGGGTAAGTACGGACAAAGACTGGTAATTGGATATGATTCTTTACTATAGCTACATCAATTCGCCCCGACTGCTCAGAGGATTGCTGGGAACTCAAGCTGCAGAGTTATGAGCAGTAGGAGGTTCAGCAATTATACTTGCAAAGGAAGCAAAACAACATTAACTTCAAGCACCGGCACATATCTGACTTAGAGAGCACTCATAGCTTCTTGAAATTATTGCCTGCTAGGTGCAATTTAGACACATAAAGCGCAAAAAAAGCAAGAAGAAGGAAGTTCTGATTATTCTCATCAGAAAGGATAACGGCTGAGCGGCAGAGTCGCAGTGACGGGGATGAGGCGCTGAAAACACTTCGCAACGTCCGAGCATCGCTTCAGGGATTCAAATCCAAATTAGAGCAGCTCAGGTTTGATCAAATTGCTTTTTCTAAAGAATTGAAATAGCCCATAGCACAAAGGATGATGGAACCAACAATACACGATATTGAAACGCATGAGAATAAATTAGTTTGCACAAACAAACCTCCAGGCCAGCTCCCGGAAACAACAGGTACACGATCAACAGAATCCCAGCAAAGCAACGAGACATTTGCTTTGTGTGGACACGTGTCAGGATGAATAATGACGTGGCACGGCATCAGAATCACTAAGAATACCACGAGCCATCTGCGAGCAAGGTGGAGAGCGGTAAACACGACACTCCGACAATAACACGAGAGAGGTTTTGGATCCATTCAGTGCAGATTCTTTGACTGTCAAATGTCAAAAATCCATTTCTTTTCTTCTTTTTTGCAACTCAGAAGGCAGAGAAAATAAACTTTGATAAGTTGTACGCTACAGTGGTTGAAAAGAAATCACCATGGCTCTACATTAATGAGCTGTAAGACAAGTCTCACGCTCTCCAGCAAGTATGAGCATCAGTAACAAGTATCGCCTGTTGTCATCTCATCTCGTCGTGTTCACAGTTGAGGTATTTCTGGCTCAATGATTCATATTCAGCACCTCGGACAGCAACCAAGTTCCCGGCTCAGGCAGCTGTCCATGGTGCTGAATGAGAGCCACAGACGGCAGCACATGAATGAACATCCTCTCGTCTCTCAGCTTTCAGATGTAAAATAGTTTTTTTTTTTTTTTTTTTTCTTCAGTGTGATTGACCGGTTCTTTTAAAAGTGCTAAAGCGTCAGTGTTGGCACCGACTCCAAGCTAAAACCAAAGCGTACTCTCTCCTTTTAGCTCGTAAGTGTATCATAATACATTTTGGTGACTGGAAAGGTTGGTGTGAAGTGGAGTTGTGACTTACTTGGCACCCTGTTGATCGCTTTGAGAGGCCGCAGCACCCTCACTGTCCTGATGGCGGTGAAGTTTACGTTCTGCAGGTCCAGCGAGTATTCAATCATCCTGGAAAATACACACAAAGCAGATGAAAACACTCGTTAGCAAACCTTCCGGATATCTCCAGACTGTTCCCTGGATCAAGGAGGGAAAAAGTGAAATATTGTTGTTGTTTATTTCTGGTTTGATCCCTGTTCACACTCACTTTTTACAAGCGAACCAGGAGGAGGAAACTCCTGGATTAGACGGTTTTTGCCTTTATTGGATAGTACATTTATTGCAACATGCAGCTTTTCAATCCCGAGCTGCTGCTAAGGACTCTGTCATCTTCAGGAGCCACGTGGGGGAATCACATCCCCGGGATCGACAGAAGCTCATGGAGCACTGTGATGCTTCTGATGTGTATGTGTATGTATGCTCTTCAGTGTGTGTTTGTTTATGTCACAACTCATTTTAAACATGGTTGAGACACATGCATAGTTAAAAGACAAGACAAGAAAGTCACACGGTGCAGGACGGTGCAAGATCCCAGGTGACTGGTGTTCTGAAGAGATTTCACGACCAGCGGATGGATTTATTAGGAGTTTAGCTTTTGAAATCATGCTAAAAATCCCATATCTGCTACAATAAAATCCTGATGTTGGTACGTTTGCTGAGGGCAGAAGCACACACACACTGTTGCACAGTTGGAGTCCTGCTGTGCAGAACCTAATATGAATTAATGAGCTGTGATTGTGTGCACGACATAAAGCAAGACATTCAAAAAAAAAACAGGGGTCAGACGACAAACCCATCGATTAGTTTTGCAGCTGAACAGGAAGAATAAAATATGCCTCCCTTCATCTTGACACACATGGAGGAAGATGTCAAAGAACAAGTGGGTAAGTACAGTAGACCTCCTGCATCACTGCTTATACCTTTTAGCACATGCGGCGAAAAGCATCAAAGTGTATCCTGTTGGAGCGCGGGCGCGCACACGCGTGAGAGGCGTGAGATTAAACCTGCAACCGCCTGAGATGAAAGCAGAGCCTCGCCAAGGAGCAGGGATTGGAGGAAGAGGAGGAGGGAATAAACAAGCTTGAGTTAAAACTAGGAGTGGAATAATGGAGACAGAGAAGGGAAGCAGAGAGTCATTAGTTTTGCTATTTGACCTATTTCTGACAAATTCATAACGGGAGGAGGGGGGGGGGGGTAGTTGGCTTGGAGAATGGCAAAAAGAGAGGAGGAAAAACGGTGGGATGACAGGAGACGGAGACAGCGTGACACGAGGAAGGCGGATCAGAAACCAATGCAAATAAAGCACCAAGGGATGATTAAGTGCAATACAACGGCGGCAATAGAGCGAGACAGAGAGGGAGCGAGCCTGAGGGTTTATCAAGCGTCGGAGATAATTACTGTGTATAGGCAGACAGAGGCAGCGCTATGCAGATACCTGGCTGAACAGAAGAAGAAGAAGAAGGGGGGGGGGTGTCAAGACATGGGGAAAACAAAAGTACAAGAAACTAAGGCAAGTTTCAGATGTATGACAAAAATATTCGTGCTCCAAGATATTCCAGCACTCCACAATAACAAGCTCATTTCAATAAGAGGTTGGAGAGCCCACCTACCAGGTGACTTTTTATTTTTTTCAAGAGTTTAAAAAGCCCTCAGACAATTATTCGCTTCCAACCTTTCGACCTACGCATCAGGAGAGGAGCCTTCAGAGAGATTTCGACAGCAAAATAATAGTGAAATAGACAGTAACATAGAAATCCTTCAATTTCCTGGAGTTCCAGAGGGAGTTTCACAGTTCGAAATGGAATCCTGCGAGGTTTTCAAAGTTGGGAAACACGAACAAGTTGCGTAAGGATTTAAGTCGGGTGGTGGGGGAGGGGGAGGGGGGGAAAAAAAGTGAAATAAAATGGATTTCGAGAAAATAAAGGCACTGCCAACTTCAATTAAATGTCAAATGGAGAGTTGTACCTCATTCTGAAGCTGGGAGAATGTGAGCATGTCAGAGTTGAAACCTGCAGCTGCACTGAGCGCCCACATTAGCTCAAAAGGTAAAACTCCTTCAACAAATCAGCTGGCTTTATTCTCTGCGCTCAAGCAGTCAAACATCAGGTCAGTGACCAAAACTCTGCAAATGCTTCGAAGCATCCGTAAGGTGACGATCTCTCTCAGTGAGCCATGAAATATGAATCTCTCCTCTTATTACGCGGCGGAGCCCTGCTTCTGGTGCAGCTCCGCCACAAATCAGACGAAAGCAGGCTAGTAAAAACACACCGAGCTTGAAGAAGTAAGGTCGGAGTTCGCAGAGCACCTGGACACGGTGATGTAGTTCGACAGGCAGTGATCTGACAGCAGGCGACAACGGAGCAAAAGCATCATTTACTTCCACAATAAGAGGAAGCATTAAGTAAGTTGCATTTACATTTAAAGATATAAAAAGCCCTGATGTAAAATTAGGAGTGAGGGAAATGTTTGAATGTTAAAAACATAAAAAAAATGGAATTTTTTAAAATTATATTACGAAAAATAGACCTGAAAAAAACCTACTTTTGTTGTCTACAGTTTTTTTTTTATAACAGGATAAGTGTACACTGTCGGTGACGTAGACGTGTGTGTGTGTGTGTGTGTGTATGTGTGTGTGTGTGAATGTGACACACACACACACCTCGGGGCAGACTCCAGGCTCTCACAAAGCTTTGTCAAATCAGAGCACAGAGGCTACACACACATGCACAAAACCACAACCACACACACTTTGTCTTTCTCACACTAACACACGCTCACATCCCCAACTCACACACACACACGCTGGTGAAGAGTGTAGTTATGCAAGCCGTGAACCACACACACTCCGAGTACACAGGTCGACACTGAGACACACAAACACAAGCTAAGTGTGTGTCTGTGTTTGAGTTCGGACTCTCTAACCAAACAGCTTCATGAATATTTCAAAGCAGGAACTAGATTAGTTTTGTTCCTCAGCGGCGTTGGATGGGGGGGTATTTTTAACCGGTTCTTAAACATCCTTCTTCTCTTTTTAGGTTTCCTCTCTCTGGCGTCGCTTCTCTTCAGGGAGCTGCTCTGTCTCCATCTTCTCTACCCGAGAAAAAACACAACACAAGTTGCCGTGATATTCTCCCAGGAGCCATCAGTGCAGCAGCCTCAGTGTTTTCTCCAGGTGCAGGCTTCACAACGCTGCCCAGGACTCATGAGAACATCCGAGTCGAGTGGAAAGTGGAATTTATAATCGCAAACGACCACAATCGGTGTTTGAGGAGGTGGTTGACGGCTCAAACTCAAACAGAAAAAAGGAAAGTGGACGTTTTTCGCATTGAAAGGTGAAGTGTCGGGTTGCGTTTCCTCCTCTGCGGCTGTACACTTGAGATTCAAAGCTGCAGATTCTGCGTCCGCTTGGAGCCTCTCTTCACAGCGCTCTCACTTTCCCATTCATTTCAATGAATGGGACGAGCGGCGTTCACTTTTTGCTCACAATGACCATCTGACCTGCTGATGTTGAGCAGGTGCAGTGTTCACTTTTCTTTTCACTGTATTTTTTTTATTAATTGTTTTTGCATGCTAGCATTTCCTTATTTCCACTGAACACAAAGTGCAGCTGAGGCTGATGGGAATCGGCTCTGCTGGTATTTGGTCATTAAGCAAAGTATTGGACAAACTAACCATGTGACCCAACGATGGCGCTAAATGAAAAGTCAGCTGAGTTATTACGATTCAGGCTCTGGTGGACGTTTATGTCTGCACCAAATTTAATTGAAATCCATGCAACAGCTGCCAAGACATTTGATTAAAAACCGCACAATCACCTCATTACCTCGACCCAAGTTAGAGGAAAAGTAGGATTTATAGTGAGATTTATCCCCTAAAGAACATGGATGCCTCTACAACACAGTACAGGGCAATCCCTCCACGTGGCAGGAACATGCGCTGAAACGCCGTTAATACGCAGCAGGATAGTTTTGATTATTGAAGTTTGTAAGTATTACAGTGTTAAATCCTAGCTGTGACACATAATTGTTGATCCAGGCAGCAGGAATAATGCAGATAAACAGATACGGCACTTTTAGGTCATTCTGGTTGCACACTCGGAGCAGGCGAGAATGAACTAATATGGCAATTACAGAAGAGCACTAAATGTCTCAGAGCGCAGGCGAAACTCCTTGTGGAGAAAATGGCATTAATTATTAAAATGAGATTAATGGATGCAGTAGATCTTCTGTCCCAGAAGGGGGTTGGTTAGAGAAGATAGTGTGTGTGTGTGTGTGTGTGTGTGTGTGTGTGTGTGTGTGTGTGTGAGACATGTGAACATCTTGTCAAAGTTGAAAGCCATCTGTCTGCTGAAGCCGTTACAGTCACATTGGCCGTCCGTCTCCTGACATGTTCTCCCCGTCTCTTCCTCTTCCTCTTCCTCTTCGTCATATCTGAGCCTCCGACTTTGTTACATACTACTGATAAATGAAATACACAAAGATTAAAATGATCGATCTTCATGTCCGACTCCCACAAGACCACTTTCCCCCCAAAAGAGACACAGGAATCACGTCGTTTTTGTTTTTTTTTTCATTTGAAGGGGTTTTCATCCATGTTTGAATGAGCATATATTCATTTGAAGTGTGTGTGTGTGGCCATCAAGTCTCAATTGAAGTTTTGACCCCGTCTCCTCTTCCAGTTACGCTCTTCAGTCAAAGTGCGTCCATCATCAAAGTGAACGTATGACACCCGGGGGCCTTTAAATAGATGTAAAGGGAAACATTCAGACATCTTGTAAGTAGTAATACACATCATTTTATAATGAAAGTTACACGTGCTGTTTTTTTGTTTGTTTTACACCATGCTGGGTTTATATTTAACGGGAAAAGTAAATAGATGACGTATGACGGACTGAACCGACAAAGAGTCACAGTTCTGACCGAGCTGCTCGACTGACGAAGGGAAAAACGAACCTTCTGCGAAATGACCAGCGTGTATGTGTGTTATTACGACTTTAATGAGCCGCGAACTCACACACATCTGTTCAGACAGTTGGTGCTACGACACCAGACTGATTCCCAGGCTGCATTTACAACACGCTTAGTGTCAAAAACTATTCATTAAGTCAATAACCTCATGCATCATCCAATTACACTAATTAGACCGGCAAATGGACTGTATTTATTCTGCTTCTCCTATCACTCACTCAAAGCGCTTTACAACGTGTCAGCATTTACACAGAGTCAGAGGTGCACATCAGCTCATTAGATACACACACAAATACACACACACACACACACACACACAGGGGATTGAACCGCTGACCTTCCGACCGGTGGACGAGCGCTCCACCTCCTGAGCCACAGCCGCCCACAGAATATGTGCACATGCACGTGCACCCACTGAACCAACACGCATAGGAAAGACTAAACTTTAGTAAATGAAACACTTCATTCACTTCTTATACATCATCCATTGCATTAAATATGAAGTGCAAACCAGAGACGGACGTAGTCGCCTTGACTTCACCATAGAGCCGAAGTAAAGCTCAATGTAAATCTAAGAAAATGGACATTGAGGTGAAATGTGGGTGGAGCTGAGGCCTGGACCTGTCACTCACAGCGTTCACGCCCTCGATTATGCATAACTTTCAGCGTTAATAGCATTAAAAGCAGGAATTTGTCTACAGAGACCAGCAGCGTTTGTTGCACCAGGATGTAAGCAGGTTTCTTGGGGGATGGACTCACTTTCGGTGACTTTTCACCACTTCCGCGTCCGCTTCATGTCCCAGCACCGGAGGTCGTTGCTTGGTGTAAACTAGTGTTTGCCTTCAGAGTGTGTGGACACAGGGAAAACACTCATGCACACACTGAGCAACGCTGTCGCTCTGCACCGCCGTCAGTAGCAGAAGCCTTGCATCGTGTGTCAACGCCATTATTGACAACACACTTACAAGCACAAGCCATATTTCTGTAGCACGCTTCATGAATATGCGACACCATATGATGTTGATCCTTTGGCATCGTGGTTGTACTCAGACTCGTCATCCATCATGTGCCATTATATGTTTAATATATATAATTACATACATGTAGACTGTGTGATTAGAACATACCATGTATAATAAATGGTAAAATGTATGTGCAAATATTGATCTGTGCAATATCTTGCAGTATGATCTCACTTATGCGTGTTATTGGTACTCGTATGTTATTTTTGTATTTCTATACCTAGTTTCTCTGTTGAAGGAGTTTACACTTTTTTACATTATCATCTTATTTAAAGTCGTATCTAACACCGTGCTTGTATTCAGATCATTCGTTTCAATCTCATAAGAACTTACTGGCCAGTTTGACCAGATTTACTCTTTGCAGATGACAGACTTTTTTTAAACTCACTCGTACATCTGTGAGTTAAATTCAAATTAACATCCGAGAATCTATAAAATCCAAGAAAAGCAGCTCCTTGGCTGAGCATTAAAGCTCGGTCCAGACTGCAGCAGTGATTCAGCAGCACGTTCCTTCTCCTCAGAGCCGACAGGAGGAGACGTTCCCTACAAACCACGAGGTCGCAGCTACGTGAACCAAAAGCGATGCACTGAGTCTCACGACCACATGCAAACCATCTCCTCCACCCGGAGAATCCCCCTCCACTGTAATCAGCAGCCATACTGGTTCAATAACCGGAGAACTCATTGATTTTGACAATAGGAGATTTCAGCCATATTAAATCACAGAGAGACACCAAAGTAAAAGCAGCAGGTGAAGGTCAACACTGGAGAAAACAAGCTGACAAAAGATGCTGTTTTCACCAGGAACTTGTTAGATCCTTCACAATAAATGTTGAAATGCAACACGAGCAGTTTTCTCAACATAACTTCCAGCCCTCATTTCAGAAAACTATACGAGCGGACAGCACTTATTTCTGTCAACGGCGGGGGAGGACATTTGATATACGTGTGAATATAGTTCTGCAAAGCGCAGATGAGAGATCAATTATGATTTCCCATCTGCTCTCCTTACCAGTATATGGTTTGGCAGCTCGGAAAGTAAGACATATGTTTGATATAGGAAGAACCGCACGGTGACATTGTTTAATTGTCAGCACACGTTCATCTGAACACGATACCAGAACAGAGAGAAACAGATGGCACATTGAAAAAATTTAAATAAAACAATTATTAAAAACTTACACAATCGGAGACTGATTGAAATCAGACAAAAAAAAAGACACAATATCATAATTCCAAATGTTTGTTTGGCGATGTTTACTTTTATTTATCATCAAACAGAATATATTGATTCATGTATAAATATATAAATAAATGCCTAAAACTTAAAAAAAGTAGTAACAGCAGTTACTTGTTCTCTGTTCATGATATACAGACGCTACTGAGCAAACTGAACAATGCTTTGGGTTATTATCTGATAATAAAAAAAGAAGAATGTGCCCGATGTACATTATTATTGACTGCAGTCAATCGTGTCTTCTTGTGGCAGAAAATAAGAAAAAAATGTTTTGCTCTATTTCATAGCAAGAACAAATATGTTTTATTATTGTTATTATAACAATTATTATTATTATAACAATTATTAAGTATTATTATTATGAGTATTATTATTATAACAATTATTGTTATTATAACTATTATTATTAGCATTATTATTATAACTATTATTAATTATTATTATTATTATGAGTATTATTATTATAACAATTATTATTATTATAACTATCATTATTATTATCATAACTATCATTATTATAACAATTATTATTATGACTATCATTATTATTATTATTAT
>CALSCE010004105.1:907550-923526 GCA_943593645.1 Bovichtus variegatus
TCACACAGATGTGGATACAGTGGCGGTGCTCCCTGTTGGAAAGCGCTTTGTTGTACAAAGTAGGGAAGAGAAGCAGACCGTGACAAGTTCGCCTTGACGTTTCATTTCTTATGCAACTTTGCAGTCGATTCAGCTTGGGAAATGTACAATTTAGCAAAAAACACAAACAGCAATTTGACAAGGGCGGCAAGACTGTTGTCAGCCGCTCCGTCTGAACACGTGATGCTGTGTAGAACCAGAAGGAAAACTCAGTTTCTCTTAACCACTTTCACTCCTGGCTCTTACTTCTTCTACTCAGTGAACCGACTTTATTGTTTTCAGGTGCTTCACAACCTCCATTTTTCACGATACAGCAGGGACGCTCTGGATTGTTGTAGATATTTACAGTAACACATACGACTGGAAATAGTGGCTGAAGGAAACTGTTCCATTAACGCCGCCTTCCCTCGGGTCGGCTCCGCGAGAAGAGAGATTTTAAAGAGAAAGAAAAAGTCTCCATTGAACAACACTATTGATTTCAACAATGAGAGGACTGATAGTGTGTCTCTGCTTTTTGCTGCCTTAACTTTGTTTTAAATCACTTGGAAATGAGCATCGACTCCAAGCTGAGCTTTAATTTACCAAATATACCAAACGTTTGTGCATCTCACGCATATAATGTACAAGTAAAAATACCTTCTGTAGAGTTCAAGTGAAACTTACAAAGGTTTATGACGATTAACAAACCATTGTTATTATGTATTAATAATAACTGGTGCAATAACCGCCTGCTGCACAGCGCTGCACAGCAGGCGGTTGGTTCTCAGTGGCATCGGCAGAACCGACTTACACGTGAAAGAAAGTCATTTAAAGTTCATCGCGGTGTTCGACGTATGCAAAATGAGCATAAAACACAAGTGGATTTATAGTGTTTATATGAATATTCATAGTTTTTTCTGTTGCAGCTTCCTTGTGCTGCTAACTTTAGCAGCTGTTTCATGACTTGTCTAAATGACAAAGTGTGAAACACAATGAACACGGAGTGAGCGAGTGTTACGTTTGTATTGTTGACGAGACATTTTCAAGTACATGCGCCTGAAATATTGCACAGCTCAGATCGCAGGGCATAAAACAACGAGAAGATTTACAAGAGTGCATTATGCCAGGAGTGCATTAATTATGAAATATCAATATACTTATAAAGGTACACCTGCTGCATAATACAAGTCAGTGAAGCCGCCTTAATGAACGTGTACTGCTGTTGATTCAACTTATATTATATATATTTTTATATTGTGTTCCATAAAAAGGTGTTTTAGTATTTTGTCTACCCTCGTTGATATTAATAGTCCTTCAAATCAGCGATACCAACCTCCTATAACAGTTTTGTTTCCTTGTATTGTTTTTTTTCCTTTTTCTCGGAGGGAAGGATTGATGAAGAGTGATGAAGAGTGATGAAGAGGGCGGCGGAGCTGAACCAGCACTCTGAGCTCCTTTAACACTAATAACTGGCCAACTCTTCCTCTTTTTCCTTAAAACTCTGAGCTTTCTACACCAAACTCTTTCTCTTAGCTCTTCAACACGAGCACTTTCTCTTCTGAGAGCGCCCATTTATCTTTCTTATGATAAACCGTCTTTTTTTTTTTTTTTTTTCATTGATTTTGTTAGAGTGCCCTCAGATCTTCTACCAGGTCACTACGGTTCACTCAACTGTAGATTTTCAATTTCCACCCGTATCCCCATCGCTGCATTGAGCACCTCTCCTGTGTGACGGGCTGAGAGACTGCAGATGGATGTGAAGCTCTGAAAACTGTGATTAAAGCCTTTTCTTCCACAGCCAATGTGGCGCCACCATGACCACCATTAAGAAGTGAGGATCTCTAAAGATGCATCACATGGTAAAGTTGTAAAGTTCAACCCGCATCTTGCTAAGACACAATATGAGCGATATATTTGACGCACATGTTGGTTAATAACGTGCGTGCAGCAGTGTTGACGCATCCCCAGATTGTACTGCAGTAATAAGTTATCATAATCAACTTTGAAACGTTTACACACAATTCTGAAATGTATTTTAGACGGTTTGCATGCATCATGTTCATTCATTCGTTATCCATTCGCTCATTATTTGCATATTTGGAAAGGTATAGTTAAGGAGTTCTATTTGTTTTTATTTGTTTTACCTAAATTCAGTTTTACAACCGTACTGTCGTCACCCACATTTTGCCCAATATCCATTCGGAGTAAAACGAAGCACATCCACACAAACACGCTGCCAAGTGGTGAGAGTGGACACACAAAGAGGATCTCACTTGTGGATCAATCCACAGCGCCTGAACTCGCCATGTCAGGAAGTGGACCAGGTCAATACAAGCTTTTTCATTTTAGTGAACACAGGCACGTGCACACACACACACACACACACACACACACACACACACACACACACATGCACGCACGCACACATTTCCTCTCATTCAGCTTGAGTGATTCGATAGAAAGCGGAGTGCTGGTGAAGTGTAAACCAGCAGCTGTGTTAAAGACACTTCGAGGTTATCCTCACTCTCCCACACATTCACACCTTTCAAGCTGAAAAAAAAAAAAAAGAAGAAGCCGGACTGTAGTCTGCGGCCAAACCGCATTCGTCACACAGCGAGGCTACAACACTCGCCACAAGGACAAAGTGGAATTGTTCGGCTTGAGGAGCTCAACTCGAAGCTGCACACTTCGCCAGATTCAACAGATTTCAGAGTAAGCCCGCTAACTCCTAAATGTGCTAATGCTACCATGCCAACGCTGAGCATTTTAGCATGCGATGTTACCAGCGGCTCAACATACAGCTGAGGCTGAAGGGCATCCATGGTTTACACGTATCCTGTCATAATCTGAGGTGTTCAACTGGGAAATGATTTCACCTGTTGGTGGCCTTATTCTGAACCTTTAAAATGCACATTTAAGTTTTCAAGTTACAAGGTTGTTTAGTAAATCACTGTGTTGTACCTCTTTGCGCTGGTCTGGGTTTTTAAGAGGGTACATTATTGAAGAAAGCTTGAGGACCAGTGCACCAGATTCCTCATGGCGCCACTAGTGTAACTAAAATAGTTGGCGGCCTTTACAGAGGTAAGAAAATGAACAATCATCAAATTTCTATTTTGTGACCACATTAAAAACAACACCAGTAGCAGTGAACGCCTCAAACATCACTAGAACAGCCTGGTGCTTCACAGATTTCACGAGAGAATACAGGGCTCTAACGCTCGCCATGTTCAATGTTTTGCAGCAAGTTCTGCCTTAAACTTTGTCATCATGTGGGTAAGAAGAGTCCAGACGGAGAACTGATGTGCGTCGTCAACACAGGACTGCACCAGAACATGTTTGTCCAACACTCGCGTGCGAACGTGCAAACACGTGTCAATTTCTGCTCGTTATGTACGATGATTGGACGCGACCATCCACCTGGCTATGCAGACTTTTATACTTCCTGGTTCACGACTACGTGGACTATACACATTTATTTCTTGGGTGTACAAATGACGGCGCATTTCTTTTCGCAGGTCTCGCTGCGAACAGTGCGAGAGAACAGCCTGGTTGGTTCCTGGCAGTCAGTCTAAGCACAAACTGAATCTAGTGGTGAAATTAAACTTGACTCACACGTGGACGACTAGCGGAGCGATGGAGAGAGACAGAATTAAAGACAGAGGATGAAACAAGAGTTTCTTCTGATGGAAGAGGTTCTCCCGTGGAAGACATTTCCCCTCCATGACTTCCCTATTAAGCAACTCCAACATTTCTTCCCCCCCGATGTCTCTATTTCTTCTGCCTCAATCTCTCCACTTGGTTCTACATTGATGTCAGGCCCAACCAGAAGCTGATGTGACGTCTGCCTAATGGAAAGCTAAAAAGTGCGGATTTCTCCCGGTTACAGGAAACACTTAGGTCAGCTGGCACCATCCCTGAAGAGACAATGCTATCCCTTATTTATTGGACAAAAACAAAAATCTAATTGTCCATCGACCTGCTCGCATGCAGTGCAGACCAAAATGCACCTCCACACTGTGTTTGCTGTATTCATCATCCAACCTTTGTACCGCTCTCAAACACTATCAACAGTCTGACTTTCTGTCTTTTTCCCTGTTTCTACGACGCACCTTTATGTCTTTCTATCAACCTCTCTGCCATATCTACGAACTCATTCCAACTCTTTTCACTCCCAGATATATGAACTCCGTGTTGGGAAGCTTGACTGTAATTGTGCGCGTCACATGACCTCACTGTGTGCACTGCTTGTACTGTAATTCAGACAGATTGACATGACGTGTCAATCATGTCACAGCTTCTATTAAAGCTAAAATGGATGATAATGGACACAATGTGCTTTTTTCATTGGCACAAATGGTCCCCATCTCTAGATATGCACTTTTTAATGATCTATATCTATATATCTATAGTTAATTATTTTGTGCCACTTTGAGAGTCACTCTTAAACAACCCTTTAAAACAGCTACAGTACTGACTGATGCACACAACTCACAATGGATTCAGGTTTTCTTTGCAAAACTGACTTTGCCAAATTGAACGAGATAAGTAAGTATATAATAAACATAATCACCCTCTCCATGTGTCCAACAATTGCTGTGCGATCCTCTCACATAATGAGCAAAGCGCACTTTGCTGAAATGATTGCTAAATACCACAAATGTAAGTCGGATGAGTAAGTCTGGCCCGTCACGTTATCTATACTGTAACTCTCTGGAGCGGCCATGCATCACCAGGGGCTGTGAACACGTCGGGTGAGGAGAAACATCCAAAAGCCGACTTGTAGTCAATTCACAGCTGAATCCATCACATAATGGAAAACTAAACTTTTAAATGATATCGCTTGCTTTATGTTTCCCTTATAGCCAGGAAATGGGACAATGTTGAATGATTAAATGATAATAGATTCAAATATTATACTAACTATAACAACAATACATTCCATCTATATAGTGCTTTTCTAGATACACAAACACGCTTGTTAAACACTTTGAGATAAAACACAAAGTCGAACTTCCCTCGCTGGCGGTGTTAAAAGGATATGGGCTGGAGACCATGCGGATGCACAAGCTGCGCGGACAAGTCGTCTGCTTGAGGCAGAAGAAGACCACAGGTGCCAGCTCGGGGTACGGCACAACCAACACACTGGTATCACTGCTGTCATCGTCATCTTCATCGTCACCCTCCACTTCTTCTTCCTCCTTCTCAATCCTCTCTTCCAGAGTAATCCCTTCCTCCTCTATTTCCTCCTCTTTCTCCTCTTTTTTCTTGGCACATGGGAGGCGGTACGGGGAGGGCCTGCGGGGGGAGGAGGTAGTGACGGCATCATCGCTATAGGCCCTGGCTATGGCGGCTGTTACCCTGGAGATTGTTGCCGCTGATGCTGTTGCCGTTGATGTTGCAACGTTGGGGCCCTCCTCCTCCTCGCTCGTCATGGCAACACAACAGTCTGGGACGAGAGAGAGAGACAGAAGACAGAGAGAAAAGACTTTAAATAAACAAACCAATTTATCGACTTCAAGGTACAAATAAATTCTCAAACAAGCAATTTATAGATCGGGATAAACTGTGGAGATGAAAACAGCGTGGAGGCGGGCCAGACATGGTTAACGATCTCCATCACGGTGAGTGTTGGTGCAGGAGGAGGAGTGCAAACATACGTCAAGGCCACATTAGCGTCTTATTGAGACGCACCAGGAAGATGTTTTTCAGTTTCTGGTGTCGGACAACAAGTTGGACATAGTTATCCCATAAATACTGCGCGCTAACCAGCAGTCAGTCAAGCTGCTGCGATGCCGTGATAACAGATTTTTATATGGATGAAGTTTGAGGCGACAGGAAGTCCTACTTTAGGACTCACTCGGCCGACTTACGCCATCGTTTTTGCAAACGCTCAGTTTGTCTCGTAGACGCCGACACACCAAGCCAGCGTTTTAAAATTTATCTCAAAACGGTTTTACAAAACCTCAGTTTTGGGGCGAAAATGGCGTTTCAGTCTGAACGTAGGGCTGAAATGTTCTGAGGAAAAGATCTGTTGAATAGAGATCAGTGCATTAGTAACATCGATTATAATCTCAGGTTTGGTGATAATCCAATCTCCTTCCTTTGAGTTATTGCACACTTTAAAAACAAATTAAACAAGGCCAGATGACATGCATCAGTTCTCAAATATTGTCTTTAAAGTCTGATGACTGGAAGGAACAGACGGAGGTAGAGAGGAAGAGGAGGCAGCACACTGCTGAAAGGTTAGAGAGAGATGAAGGAGTAAGGAAGAGTAGTGTTGGGAGGAGAGTTCAGTGGTTTAGTCAGAGGCTCAGTGTTGAGAGGAATCAATACTGTGAAGCTGGAGAGAGAATAGAAGGAGCAGGAGTCCTGATATGACTGAGTGGAACCGGCCAATGGATTTCCAATGAGTGAGCCGAGCGCACAGTTCTCAATAAAAAGCTACTGAAAGTCCACTCCAGTCACAGACAACAGCTTCCAGAGGTCCTTAAAGTCGACCGTGCTGATTTGAGTTACAATATAGTTTGGTTTTCAGGTTATTTTTATGACTACAAAAAAAGGGAAGGCGAAAAAAATAAATAAAAAAAAGACTTAATTTGTGTTTATTAGGCAATTTGGCATCAGTTCGTCAGTGGCGAAGGATGTGCGCCATCAACTGCAGCAAAGCTTAGTTATATCTTCAGCACAGAGGGAGAACAAAAAGCAAACCAATTAAAGCAGAGCGACAGTGGAGAGATGTCCGGAGGAATACCGTACCCTAACAAGCACGCAGATAAGATAAGACGGAACTCCTTGTTGATAAATCACAGCAGGGGCTGAACAATTAGCTCTTAATGCAAGAAATCAGCCAGATAACAAAAGCATATTGAACCCTGTGGAGAAACATATATAAATATATATTGTTGCAGCAGCAGACTAATAGGATCCCTGCGATGAAAGCAAAACACAACCAGGACATAAAGGATGTGGGGGTGGAAATTAAAACAAATTTCATTTTAAAACTGTTTTCATTTAACCAAGCAGTATGTTACTAACAATTAAAACGAGTTAACATGTTGCTCAACAGCTTTACTGTCAATCACTTGTTCTATTAAAGGAATAGTTTGGCTTTTTTTTTTTTTTTAAATATGCGTGTTCGCTTTACTGCTGCGAGTTAGACGCGAACATTTATATCATTCTCAAGTCTGAACAAGATAAATGATAAAGTAAGTTTGACTGTTATCAATCTTCTCATCCGACTGTCAGCGAGAAAGAAAATAAGTTTATTCCCCAAAATGTTAAATTGCTGCTTTACGGCAGTGAGTGGTCCACAAATAGACAGCTGTAAACAAGAAGAACTTTCTAGTAGTTGTTGCATGAAGTGTTTTTTGCACATTGAATTTGGATTTTGCTAAATCGTGCCCCCAAATAAAATGTATATTTGGGGGGGAAAGGCCCCTCATGTCCCACTGGTCCTTTAGGAGACGTGAGGTCTGCAGGTGGACCTGAGCAGCAAAGTGCTTAGAACTGCCACTGGAAGTCGCAATATATTGAAACAAGACCTTTTAAATGAGGGGAAGTAAAGATAAATGTTTATTATAACAGATGTGATAATAAAGCAGCTACAGATTGTGGTGATAGGAACAGCAGCATGACTGTACTAAAGGCAGACAGAGAATCTTAGTCATAAAAACAGACGAGGGAGAAAACTACAGTCTTCCTGACTGAGCCTCGCTCCAGTTTCAGTTGTATCGCTATGATGCGAAAAAGCAATAATTGTGAGAAATGAAAGTTTTAGTGGAGCCTTTAACACCACGGTGCTCAGCGTCACAGCCCTGCTTCAAGCCGCCATGCGAGTACCTGCCATATGGAAGTGTATAGAAGATGATGTTTGACTTTTGTGTTCTTTGTTTTCAGTGCCCCGGGTGCAATATCCTAAGCTTTTTTCCAAACAACTCAAATGGTGCAATACGAGGCCGAACCGAGGATGTCGAGGTGACGGCTTCGTGTCCAGAGGCTTTGCCGGGATAATATAAAAGTGTCAGAGTGATCTAGACAGTAGAGCGGCAGAAAACAAATACAAAGAATTGGCATCTCGGCAGCCTTTTCCTATTAAAAAGACGTCCCATTCCTATTTGAAATGCAAAGTGCAGGAGTTGGAGAGACGCTAGTGCTCATTAGAGCCGGTGGGACCGGCGAGCTGCTGTTTACGGTCTGCAGCAACGCTTTGCTTTTGGCTCCACTGATGTGTTTGCAGCTGTTATGAATTGTCCTTTACAGCGAGGGCAAGTAAGGTACTTATCGTGAATGTGTCCAGAAGTTCCAGACTGCTGGGCCTCTGTTGGGGAGTTGATATTTATTACTTTTTAGCCGCAGAGGGACTCACAAGTGTGATTGTCGACTGTATTCTTAGTCTCTGCACCATCGAGGAACTGCAAAGTGTTGCATTTTGCTGCTTTGTTTTTCGAGTTTTCTGCATATTTCCTGGTCCAGCACGACACGATGACTTCCATGTGCCTGGACATTTTATTTTAGGTTGTATTGACAACATTCAGGCACATGCAAGTCACTGCGTTACGTGTGTGACGTCATCGTGCAGAGACTGCCAATGCACAGAGCAATCACACTGGTTCAAGTCCCTCTGCGGCTAAATTATACTGAACATGTCACAGACCACGAAGAAGACTAAGAGGAGTGAGGGGATTTTACTGGATCCTCATGCAAGGGTTCGTATGATACCTGACAAAAACTTACGTGGTTATGTTTTGTGCATCCAGAGATCAGTGCACCTGTTTAGGAAAAGATCGGGGGTGTTTGTTATGCAACACAAAGTACGTTCCAATAACCGAACGTTGACTTTTGGTTTCACACGGGACACGAACAGCGGCTTCCTGCGGGACAGGCCTGTCTGTGGTTACATGTGACCTGCTTCACCGCCTTTTACTACGTCACCTTCCTTAGAGGCAGCCCTGCATGTTACATGGGCTGTAAACAAATGTACCACGTGGGTTATGGATGAATTGATTACGTGGGTTAAATACGCATTACACTGCATTTCTTTACATGGGTACGAACATTGAAGAACAGCCTGGTTGTTTTGACTGTCCACCTTCAGTGTTTTGAGTGGACTCGTATTAGAAATGACAAGATAATTGGTCATATCCATTAAGACGGCAATAAAATGAGACTTCAAAATCTTCCACTCTTACTCAATCCTGTTGGAGAAAAAACGATTTATATTTGAAGATAAAGCGACAAAGAGAAGCTCAAGTGGATGTAAAAGTACCTAGAAAGTTATACTTTGGAGCAGGGTGAAGCCATAGCACAGGAAACTTAATGGTCAGTCAAACGTTAATGATCAGATCCCCCAATCATTACCCTGAGGTGAGGTTCACTAATGATGTAAAGTAAGAAGGGGCATGGCTCCCATTAATCTGTCAGATATAAAAAGAACTCGAGAGGATTTCAGCCTATGAAATGTGAAAACAAAGTCTAAAAGAGGTTAAAAGGCCCTCTGGTTTAAAAGGAGTAACAGCAGCTAGAACTTTTCCTCGTCCCCCGTGATTGTGAGCTACTGGTGAATCCAAAACAAAGGTCAAAAGTCAAAGGCTAGGCAAAACTATTTAGTTTTTAAATTACACAGAGGAAGAGAACACACGTCAACATCCCTGCCAGTGACCTGAATAACAAAGAGTTCATTTAGGAGAACATAACGTGTGAAGCTTGAACTAATGATCCGTGTTTCTGGATCACACTGTTGCATAAATGTCATCATTTGTAGCACAACAGACCGAGGCTGTAGAATAATGTCGTGTTCAGTTTAACAGCAAATTAAACCTCACTGCAAAAGTCACAACATTTATCTTTAAAGTGTTGAAAGTCACGTGCAACTCATTTTAAAGTGTCGTGGGCGAAAGAAGAAATTGTTCATCAATCGTAAAGCATTTTAAAATGTGTAATAACTGAGCGGGAAAAGACAAACTACCTTGAAAATATTATTTCTTTCTTTTCTCCAAATCATGACACTTATGTACGAGTTGTATTTTTATATACACACACACACACACACACACACACACACACACTCACACACACACACACTCACACACACACACACACAGAGTTTTCCTTCACGTAGTTTTGATTTGTGTTTTGAGCACCAATCAGCCTAATGCAGGAGGTCCGGGACGTACTGAACCACAAACACTCACAGCTTCCTGCCAATGCTCAGGAGGATTCAGTTAATTTGCTTAGTGTTTATATTCCATAAACATATCCAATTCATAACAATACGTATACATGAGAGCGAGGGTGGTCTACGTATATAATTAATTCCATATATGAATGGTTTCTTATTTCTTATTCAAATGTCCTGCAATGACGAAATGTTCACTACGCTCACAACTAATAAGTTTCACTATTCTGAAACTTTAGTAGCGAGATTCAAACAATGACGACTGAATCGGCCTTTAAAATCAGTGTTTTATCGATTTTAAAGCTGCAATCTTTGGGATTCGTGCTCACTTTGTAAAGACGTGTCAATGCTGTGATGCAGGTCTGCAGGTCTGCAGGGCCACTTTCTGAGGTTTTGGACAGTATTGACTATTATGTACGTGCTGCGTCTCTAATTGTCTTCCTCAGGTACTGTCCCTCTCAGGTGATCTCACACACTCATCAGGGCCTGCAGATAAAAGACTTGGGGGAGCTGCAGCATGTCCCAGTTGTCGGCGTGTCTCTGGACGAGACGTAGGGATTAGTTTTCGGCTTCCTTTGAGAGTGCGACTGTTTGGGTTTGAAGTATTTTATTCATCTCTAACTTAACTGGTTGTGTTGGGTTTGATTTACCCAGTGAAGCTTTCTTCCTTTTATAGAAAGTTGTTTTCAGTTGGCGCTTGAATTTGACGAGCTGCTGTGGGGACATTTTACTGTGTTGACAGCATTTCCTACTGGTGCAACTTGACAATATACGTACACGTACACACAGTCTGCGGTATTCATTAGCACCCAGGGCTAACCCTGTAGCTACCTAGGCCTGGATATAATGTGATGCATCATAAGAGAAATGCAAAGAAAGCTAGCGGTTACAGTGTCAGAAGCTAATCAGCAGCTAACGAAATGTTTTGATGTGACACACGTCTTCATTAGCGAGCTGCAGACCGTGTGAAGGCCTAATGGCCCGTGCTCACTTTGACACGGATAGAAATCTTCCCATAAGCAGACTCATCAAGTCCACACTCAGGGAAAGTGACAGAAACATGGGCAGGCAGATGAGCATTAACACAATGAAACCTGTAAGGTCCAAACACACACACAGCCACAGCGCCTCAGACCAGCACACAGATCCAACGCCAGATGTGGCTCTTAATGATGTTGGCCATCTGAGATGAAAGGCTGCAGCAGGCCCAGTGGAGCCGGTGCTGCTCCCACTGTCCCCCATTGACATTTCCTTCAGCTAACAACACTCTTGCTCTTTAACTTTCTCATGGAGGAACAAATGCCGACAGCCGAGCGGCGGACATGCACGCTCGCTCGGTTCAGAAATTGATTGTAAGCCACTGAAGAAGGAGACAATTAGAGTTCAATCCCTCTGGATCAAGGCACCAACATTCCCATAAGCTTCATGCAAAATAAAATAAATAGAAAGGACCTGGTGTTTTCGCCGTCACCAGAAGCTTTAAAGAGTCATGAGAGATTATTTGAACTTTCTTGTTTGTCTAACTTGATTTGCTCTCCCAGCTGAGTGATTTTTAAACTTCCTGTCACTCTTCAGACTTGTACGTCAAACCTTTATTAATTCAAACCACACGTAGGTTGCTGCACCATATAAACGACGTAGCTGGCGTAGTGCATCACGTCCGTCACAAAGGAAAAAGGAAAGGAAATCATTGGTTGTTTACACAATCTACACTCAAGCCCCATTTGAAATATGAAAAGTTAAGAGCCCGTGTGCATAAATACTCACTCTTTCATGCACTTTTCAACCTAATTAGACTGTATTATGACAACAGATTGGTGTCAATGAGAGCTGGTGGAGATTGCTCGTTAAAGCGTTCATTTCAGACAGTGAGCTCGGCTCGTACACTCCACATATTTCATTCTTCGAATCCTAATAAGACAACCAGAAAAAAACAAGTTTCTCTTGTATCAATAAAAAAAAACACATCGATCCATGCAACTCTCCCAGAGACCCACACGAGCGGTGAGTGAAATCACTACAGCGAGCCGCGTCTGAGAGGTCATGAGTGGCCATAAAACCTTAATAGGAAGCTTAAAATGGAGTGATTAGAAGTTATGATGTAGCTGTAGCTGTGAGGGAATAATGCAATAGGAGAGCGGAGGATGGTCGAGCAGAGAATGATTTGGGTTTCAGGCGTATGGTTGGTGTGTTTTCAACTTCTACTTCTGGGCTGCAGCATGCACACTATATTCTGTGCACGGATGATGCTTTTCCCTTAGTTTACAACTGAACAATAGCACAGAGAGTTAGAACAACAAGTCACAAACTTTCTCCCCAAAACTATTGTGACGTGGGATCATTCAAACAGCAAGTCTATCACTATAAAGACGACTCTGCTGGAAATCTACTGGATTCCTCTGAAGGACAAATGGAAATGACTTTGTGGCAACAGAGAACTCTTTAACTTTACTTTGACTTTACTCCAGAGAAGAGACAGAGGCAACTGTGGGACATGTTGGACACACAGGAAAGACCCAATGATGAGAAGATGCAACCGAATTCCACCGGACGAGCGTTCGTTAACCAAACTAATGTTTAAGATGTACAAGACAACCTAATGCACTTCTTACATCCACAGATGCTGATCCATTTGGTCTATTTGTGACAGAATTCGTGGCTGTGGGTGAGTCTGTTGCGGGTCATATCTCTAGTCAGCTAACTACGCTACGTCTCTCTCCTGGATTCCACACGAGCCAGCTGGCTCCCGTCGACAAACTGCAATCAGCTCGTCTCCGTCGTTGCACTGATTCAAACAGAAGAGGACTAAGTAGTTGTTTGGCTACAGTGGCTGTGCAGGGATCAAATCTTTGCCACACAAACACTTCTGTGCCGTCTCCGTCTCCGCAACATTTCCTGCTCGGATTAGAAAGCAAGTGCGATGTCCTCTGGGCTTGTGCTTTTCAGGGAAGAACCAACAGTTTGGGCTTCTTTGCATCACTGAAGCATTTTACTCTGGATTGCTGAGCACAGGGGAGCTGGTGCTGCTGCGTGTGCGCAGGTGTGACAAGTGGTTTATGTGTGTTTCACGACACTTCTAAAGACCAATAAACCCCTTTCATTTCTGACCATAATGTACGATCCGGATTACTACCTCGACATACACATGACCGTAACACCATGCAAGTAAAACATCCGTATAATCTATTCATTTAAAATATTGCGCGGCGAATATATTGTGACTGCAAAGTGACATAAGACACTTTCAATGAATTACTTCCAGTTTCTCACGCAGTAAAACAGAGCAGGCATGTGGGCAGCGTTTCACAGCAGAATATTAGCATCGACATTGACAGAAAAAAGCTTTACTGGTTACATTTACTGGCTTTTATAAATCGCACATTAATATATGTCATTTTCCACACGCGGTCTTCGTCCACGTGCCGTCATGTGGCAGTAGTATTAGATAGGACACTTCCCTCCAATCAGCTGCCATGTTCCTAAGCTGAGGAAACACCCTGGTGCTTCACACATGACAGCTCACAGAATTAGCCTTTAATTGATAGGACTGTTGCCCATAAACCTGGCAGACACTAAGAAGAAGGCCAACGAGGGTTGAGGGGGAATTCATTTGTGGGGCTGATGTTATTCATTGCCGCTGAATGAAGCGCAGTATGACCAGAGGGAGGGAGAGAAAGCGTTTATTTCTGTGGCTGTAAAGCCTTTAAAGATGTAGTTTTAAGGGGCTCACAGGTTTCAGCTTTACAGCTATATATTCTAACAATGTAGCTTAGTCTCAGTCGAACATATCTTCCTGCAGTTACGTCTGAATAAGAGTTTCACATTAGCAAAACACTTTTAGGCAGAAAGCAGTTTTCAAACGAATATCCAAAAACTAAAAATGGTAAATTTTGTTTAGGCAACGTAAACAGTTTTGGAACAGTTGTGAAAATTGATTAATTATTTGACCTTTAGCAAGGTAAGCTGTTTCATTTGACGAAAGATCAATAATAGTGTTACCATGAATTAATTATTGAAGAGTTAGAATACAAATGTCACATGTATGTGCAAAGCAAAGAAAACAGCTCATCTGAACATCGACTCTAAACCGGAGTTTATATAAATAATCAAATAGAGGACAAAGTGCCGGCTTTACTCCTACAACTTATTTGCATAGCACAAATATCTAGTAGGACCTTAAACACAAACTAGTTTTTCTTTTATGTGAACATATCTGCAAGGCAATTATTGCAATGTTCATACGAAACATTCTCTTTCCACATATTTCATTTATTTTTCTTAGAAAAAAAACCCTGTTGGAAATAAAAGTACACTCAACATGTTTATGTTCAGGCAAACCAAAGCTCCTGGTTAAGGTTGGGGAAATTGTTTAGTAGCTAATATTACACTAAAACCAAAACAAAAAGACAGATATGACGCAAAACACAAAGTCTTTGCTTTGGCTTTAGTATGCAGAGGGTTAGCATAACCTTCCCCCTACACCTGGGGTGGGTGTGTCTCAGGAGGTGGAGGTCGTCCAGCAGGCAGAGGGTCGGGGGTTCGATCCCCGGCCTCTACAGTCAGCATGTAGAAGTGTCCTTGAGCAAGATACTGAACCACAAAGTGCTCCTGATGGCCAACAGTGTGTGAGTGTGTGTGGATGGTTATCACTGATGAGCATGTGGCACCTTGTAGCCTCTGACTCTGTATGAATGTGTGTGAATGCTGATGTGTTGTAAAGTCCTTTGAGTGATCACAAAGATTGGAAAAGCGCTTTATATAAATGCAGAACATTTACCATTTACCTCTCTCACTGAAGCACATAGTGGCCTGCAAGACAGACACGCATGCGCAAATGTCTGCAGACACTTGTCACTTGTACACACGATTATTCTTCCTCTGTTTTTTCCTTCACTTGCTCTGAATGCTGCTCCAGTTCTGCCGCGCTGCACATCTTTGCGGCGGCGGTGCGGTTGACGTGAAGGAGTTTGGTCAGGTTTGTTCTCGTTAAAGCAGATATCAAGAAAGAACAGAAATCAATGATCCGTCTTAGTCATTCTTGATGCATCATGCACCAAGACAAATAGTCTTTGTTTTCGCTGCCTTCCTTTTTTCACATTCAATCTTTCTCTTTCGCAGACTTCCTCCTGTATATCGTTTCTTCTGCACTCGCTCCCTCTCACAGGCGTGTGCTGTGTAGTAGATATAAACCTTCACGCTAGAAAACAAAAACACACGGGAATCCAATCTTCCACGGCCCGCTGCACACGGACCACGTGCCATCGTGCTGTAACTCTCCTCATCGCCCTTTAGCCTCAGTCTCATATATACAGTTCAACAAGCAGCACACACACTTTTCTACAAGTCCTCAATTATAATCCAGGAAGGGTCCACCATCACACTCACTCGAGCATGGCATAGTCATCTCATATGGACTAGTGCTATTGATTTATGGGGCTGTTATTCCTGCAGAGGCAGATGGGGAAAATATTTAGTTAGTTATTGATAAAGTAAAACCTCGAATAAATCCACGTTTGCTGCCAGATGGACGTTTGGCTAATTGCAGTGACTGGGGGGAATTTTTCTTAGGGAATTACTTTCTTCAATTTACAGTGTGTACTGCAATGTCTCATGTACAAACCAGCAGTCCTTCTTCATACACCGTCTAATAATACCCACACTCTCCTCCACCCACCCGCTCTCTGTAATTAACCTCCTCGGCGTCGCGTTTGTGTCCTAACCTTTACCAACATGAATCTGACTGTGTGACAATGAGCCGCCATAAGAAAAACTACTAGTCAACAC
>CALSCE010004105.1:928526-942288 GCA_943593645.1 Bovichtus variegatus
AAGCTGCTGTTCAGATATAAATCATAATGTTAACGTCACAATGAGACGTGAGAGCGCCTTCAGCTTCTGTGATAACATATTTTCAGAGAGAAATAAAATATGTGAGCAGGAACATATTCCAGGAGGGATGTCATCGCCGATTCATCGCTTAAAAAGTGGTTTTGACGACAAGCTCGGAGCCATTTCAAGCCTAAACTTCCCAGTGGTTCAGTTTCTTTTCACAACGCATCACTAAAAGCCCCGCGAGTGTAAGACGTCTCTGGAGCGGGAGAGACAAAGTAAGTCCTCTGTGGCGAACATCAAGACGGCAGCGGCGTTGGCAGTCCAGCCGCGAGCCAGCGCGGCTCATCCCAGTGCAAACAGCGGCCTGCCAAGGGAGTCGTTGAGCTCACGCCTGCAGACCACACGTCGAGGTCACGTCACCATCCCGCCGCACACAAACCTCCAGAGGTCCTTCGTGACCATCTCCTCTAAAAAAAGATCTTTGTGCTTTTGTACAATTGCTGTGTTCAGATCTGCCCAAACGAGTGGGACCAAGGGGAATAATAAATAACCATTAGCTGCAGCCCTGGATGAATATTGTTGATTTTGCACATATTGTCCTCACCCACTTCCTGCTGGTTCACACAGCTAGGTGCCCGACTCGAGGCAGAACGTTGTGGCCTCAGAGCAGGAAGCTCTTGTGTGGAGTTAGCATGTTTTACGGATGTGCTGCTTTCCCTTCATTGTCTGGAGACTTTAAATTGCCTTAAGGTGTGCGCACAAGTTTTTAAATCTGCGTACATGTTAGCCTCTTAAGATTCTTCCCTGCCTTCCAGCCATCGCTGCACGGAAAACCAAATGAGTGCATGTGCTGGGCTCCGACACCAACAGGCATATTGAAATTCTCTCTTTCAGTTTGATGGAGCGGAAAATGTGACGCGGTTGCATCAAACATTTAGCACCAAGCAGGGTGTTGCGTTTCCTTCCATCTGCTCCCAGCAAAATATGTCATGTTCGCCACAAACAACACGCCTGGAAAAGACGAGTACGGTAACAACATGTAAACAATCGCGAAACCCTCCCTCACTGAAGAGACATTTAGAAGAGTTAGAGGTCAGCAGCAGTCGGGTTTCAATGATGCAATGGTCCCATTGTTTAACTTGTAGCCATCATTGAAGCTTTCCTTTCATTTCCATCAGTGGAAAACTTCAAAATTAGCACGTTAGCCGCGTTTTTACGAGGAAACAAAATGTGTTAAGTTGTGCATGCAGCCTTCTCCCTCCCTGTCCAAGTAACTGTCAGCAGAGATGACAGCAGAACTAATACTTCACGACCAAAACTCTGAAAACGTTTTACTATTTTAATGCAGACTAATGGTGTCGCGGTCGACTTGTTTCTCTCCCCTCTGATAAAGCTGCATAGCGAACAACAAATCCGTGTTGAAATCGGCAGGAAAAGCTAATTAACGTTAGCAGCTAGCAGCCAATGAGCAGCACAGGCCTGCTTGGCTAAATACCGAAGCTAACGGCTAACGTTAGCGGAGGAAGGTTCCATTGCGTTAACATTATCAATAAGTGTTCAAATGTCATCTTGTAAAGTTAAGAGAACGCATGTTTTAAATGAGCTGAGACACACTTATTGCTTTTGAAAGAATATTGGAGTTATCACATGTTTCACGCCGAATATTGAAATACAGAATATTGAATACATATAGAACATTGGATATGTTTTTTTTCTCCTTAATGTGCAAAGCAAACCGAATTGAAACCAGAACCGTGTCCCAAAAACTGCAGTAGAAACCCAACCGTGGGCTCGTTGATCCTTCGTACCACGAGGAGGTTACTTGGTATATTACTGCAACATGTACGGTTTATATCTTATTCGCGGACACGGAATATAAAACAGTTGCCAGGGTTGTAAGTATTACAAACTGTTCTATGAACAACGTTTAATAAACCTTTGAACACATTGATCTGGTACTCCTGGTCCATTTCCTCGTCACACCTTAAACAGCACGTCTCCACCAGCGTCCTGCGCTGCAGCTTAGCTTCCGCTGGTTTCACCGGCGCCGCGCACGGGACGCAGGACTGTGGAGCGCTGCAGCAGAATGCTTGGTTGTGATAATATGATTATGTTCAGTCACAGTGCAGGCTGGTTAGCTTTCAGATCTTGTGCCGCATTATGCCACACATGCACCAAATTACAATCTGGCACCGGTGTGTAATTCCCACCTGAAGCATTGTTCACACTGGAGCAACACTTACGGGACTCTTTTACACAGACATTTAATCACAATGCTGGCACGCCGTCTTGGGATAAGTGATTGTGAATACAAGCAGTGAAGGTATGAAACAAGCGGCGGTAGACATACATGGTGCGGACATGTGCTCTACGTGCAGTCGTGGTTCTACTCTGCAGCTTCTCTTTCACTGCAGCGCATTTGTTTTGATATGAATTCAAGAATCGTGAACAATCCCGGCAACAATGTAGCACGACGCACACGCAGGGTGAAAACGCAGACTGACAAAAGGAACAAAGGCTTACAAAGAGGAATGACATAAGCGTGTTTGTGCGTTTCCGGCTGAATTAAAATGCTGCGCCACCATTAAAAGAGTGTGACACGTTCACCTGCTCTTTCAAAGCCTTGCTCTCTCTCATCACTCCCCCTTATTCCAACATCTCCCCGTTTCTCTCTCTCTGCTTTCCATTTCCTCTGTTCACCTTTGTTGCTCTCTGAAGCTGCAGAGTGGCGCCTCGTTCTGCTTTCAATTTTGTTTTTCCTGCCTTTCATTTCACTCGTCTTTCCCGTTTCTTTTTTTTTTTATTTTGACGCGTTTATCTTTTATCAGTTTTTGCACCTTTTCATCCGCTTTCAATGACGGCCTCCCTGTGATTTTCAAATGTTATAGTCTCTCTGTTTTTCTCCTTTGAAGCCTGTCCAATTTCTCGTATATCAGAGCAAGCTGAACACTGGGACTACACGCTTTGTTCTAGTGCTTTACCGTAGTGGACCTACAAGGGTTTGCTAGACACATTTGAGGAGTCACCAGATGATTAATAAGACAAAAAAGTTACATATTTCTGCTCCACAAAATGCTTTGCCCTTTTCTCCGACCCGTGATCTTCTCAGCATACAGCTAATACACAGTAAACTGCATCATCGCAGGTTTATTGCATGTGCACACAAAATGGCTCTAATAAAATCTTGCTTGCAGTCAGTATCAGACGGCATCAGTGCGATGAATGCCTGGTGCAAAAATCTCTTTCTGCCTCACCACATATAAGACACTACTGCCTGCGTTGGCATTGAACACTGCTGGCATTGCATGCGATTCCTAAGAATACTAATTCAGTATCCGGCGCATCGTCCCCAGAGCCTTTAGGTCTCTCGTCTTGCAGGTTTCCACGTTTAATGGTCTGCGTCTGGATCCTGAGCCTGTTGCCGTGGCCCTGCATGCATGACGACGACGTTATTATTTTTATATGCATCTTTTTCATATATGTTCACATCATAATTTCTTTCATATGGAAGGTCTATGTTGTTTTTTTTATATGTTGTTTATCATGCACAGACAACATCTGTTGCACGTCTGTCCAAAGTTGCTCTTCACTTGTGTTCCCCCACATTTATTGTTTTTTTTTTTTATGTGGGAGTTTTTCCTTTTCCACTACAAGGGTCTAAGGACAGATGGCGTCATATTCTGTACACATTGTAAAGGCCCCTGAGGGAAATTTGCAATTTGTGATATTGGGCTGTATAAATAAAATGTGATTTCTAATTGGTTAGTTTGAAGCTGCACCTTTTGAGTTGATATGACAAACTTGCGATTTCCACTAGTTACGGGACAACGTCATCATTCATTTGGAGTCGAGTTCCTGTCCACCTGGTGAACGTTAGTCCAATATTCACTCTCTTTTTGCTCCGTTTTTGGTCTCTACCGGGAGAAATATTCATCTGCTAAACGCTACAGTGTTCACCAGCTCGTCACTGACGGTGTGTGTCTGCTGTTTGGTGCCGAGCGGAGTGTGTACAGATGTGTTTTATAAGAACGATGATCGTTGCTTTAAAGGTTCTTATCATCAGAGTAGTGAGACATTATTGTCAGTTTGATTTCTGTTTTCAGGAGCAGGACACACACATGCACACGCTCATTCCTCTTTGTCTCACAGGGAACTTGATGGCAACTTGACTTTCCTCTGGCACTTTAGAAGCCCTTCTTCCTTTAAAACAAAAACACATCCACTTGGAGAGTAATAGGTCCAATACATCTCTCCGTCTCCGTCTCCGCCTGCAGTAGCACATACTGTATGTTGCCGTTTCTTTAAGTATGCTATTCCTTGTTTCCTATCGTCAATAAAAACTGATTTCGTTTTACGTAGCGTTGTGCTGGTTCATTTCTAAGGTTTTTCGTGACCCTTTTGCCTTTTGTGTGGTGCCACTTCCACATTGAACTAAAATTAAATGCCACATTTCTGCCAAGATCTGCAAGCTCTGACTCTCAAGAATCTTCAGGGCGAAATACAGTTTTGCACAGAAGATTTGGTTAATACTCTCATTTTGTATTATGAAAAGGCAGATTACTATCAAATGTGCCGAGGACCTTAATGCTCCCAGCAGTATGAATGTGTTGATTTAATGTCCTCATTCTGAAAACAGCTTCATAATTCTAACAAAGATAGAAACTACACATTGACCCAGAAGACTAATAACCAGAAAATGATGCACAGGGATCGTTGTGCTGAGATATCCATAATACTACACATGTAGTTGTAATGTATACACCATAAATCCTTTCTGTACTTTTTCCATTTGCTGAGCAACATCACCACTGAGCTGCTTTTATAAAGCTGTTGAGCATTGTTATTGTATTTTTTTAAAAAGCACCTTGGCAACGTTAAGTTATTTGGAACTGCACTGCCAATAAAATACTGTTGGATTTGCCAGAGAATGGCGGGAGAAGAGAGGAGGTAGATGTGAAGGGTCTGAACAGATGGAGATTACACAGGCTGAGCAGAAATAGAAAAAATAAATAAACCAACAATCAAGGTAAAAAAAAAAAATTTTTAAAAAAAGGTGTAGTTGATCAAAACAAGACAATAAAAGGAAAGAGGTGGTGGAAGTGAGGCCTCGCTCTGAGACACGCCTGAGCCTCCACGTCTCTGCTGTTTCTACACCAACGAGGTTCACTCGTTCTGTTAGCGAGCGCTCGTGATCACAGGCGTTAATCAGCTCACAATTGTGATGAGGTGAAGGCTTTCGCTGAAAAATACAAATGATCTTGATTTTCTAGAGAAGCGAGCGACGAGTCACTCACACCTCAACACAGACAAATTATCTGCACACACACACACACATGCACACACGCACGGCAAGATAACGGAGCCGCTTTGTCTCCGTTTGTGTCATTTAGGGCAGTGGTTCCAACCTGGGGGTCGCCAACGCCTCACAGGGGGTGGAAAGGCCTTCTGGATTTTAAGGCGTGTAAGACAACTTTAAAACTTTCTTTTATTGTTTTGTATCTCACAGGATAAGGGTGACGACCTGAACACAAGCTGCTGTATTCACAGAGCCTCCCACTGAATTTGTTTTTTGAAAGAAGCCTATTAAATAAGTATGATTGTTGAAAAAAACAAAAAAAAAAAATGACATAAAAAAACAGACAGAATTGTATTAAAAATTCGTAAAAAATAACAGGAAAAGTGATCTCTGATGTCATATTCACAGGAAATAATCAGGAAATAATTCATCCAAATTGCTTGTTTTACAAAAAAATCCAGCTATTAAGTCCTTTCTCAAAGGATGTTTAGCAAAAAACTTTATAAAATATGAAATTACACATATTTCCAATACTTGTCTGACGTGACTGCAAATATTTCTTTTCTTCTATAACTTTTCTTTTCTTTTTTTTTAGTTTGCATAACTATTTCTTGTTGGGGTGAACTATAATAAATTTTTTTTTTTTTTATTGTCAAGGCCCACGATTGTAAAGTTTACTTTTACTGCTGTGTTTAATACTTTTGACCACTTCTTTAAACTACATAAAGCACAAGCAGCGTCTTTTTTTAAACACTCTTCATTGCAGTCAAACTGTACACATATACATGTTTTAATGACTGTCGATAAGCGTTTAACCTCTTGACAGATTCGATGTCATTGATGAGCCATCAGCAGGCGAGTCCCTGAACTGGATCATATCGGATCATATCTGACATTCAAACGCCTCTGCTGGAGCTTGATGCAGCAGTCTGCGTGGGAGTGGAACTACGCAGGAGCCATTGATTACTTTGTGGGTGAGCTAACAAACATATTTTGCTTCACAAAAAAAAAAAAATACAAGTCTTTACTGCTCCACTGACACATGTGAGCAGTTTATTATAGATGTACAGCGTCAGAAACAGGACTGACGCTTGCAGCTTTTAGCTCACGTGAAATGAAAACATGCTGGTTTGAAATTAAAACTAATGCTGTGCTGCAAACATTGTTTTTTTCTGAACGTAAATGTCCTACAACGTACTTGTACTTGCATGTTTTGTTAGAAAAATGACAATTTTTCTAAAAAAAAGTAATATACAGTTCGAATGAATATTGGTTTGAGACATTTCCTGACATTCAAAGTGTGTCCTTGTGCTTTACAGGAGAAAACAAAGATGCTGAGGCTGAACGTTTATTCTCACTGGCTGACAAGCGTATTACATACCGACAATACCCCATAATGCCTCCATAATGCCTCCATAATGCCTCCATAATGCCTCCATAATGCCATTTGGGCGAAATGATTTCAATGAACGCGAATAACAAATAGAGCAACAATGAGAAACAGAAACGACTTTGACGAAAATTTTGCAAAACGGCAGCAATTAAACAGGAGAGAGCAGCAGGCTGGTGTCTCTGCTTACATCCCCACAAGAGCCTCACAAAACCAGAGCCAGAGGCACCACAGGAGAGGACTGAGAGGACTTTCCCTGAAGAAAGATTTGATTTGGTTGTCTGCAGTTGAGACCAGCGGCATGAAGCAAGCGAGGAATTCAAATCTGCCCTCGCGCATGTGCCTGGATGTGTGTACACTGTACATGCAGTCAGCCCGTACTGGTGTGTGTGTACGTGAGGGACAACCTTGTCCATCTGCAGCGTGACATCCCGTCCCCCTCCTCGTAGTCTTGGTCCGCGCTACGATTCATCCCAGTCTCTCTCTCACTCTCAACGCTGAGCCAACTCTCTCGTATGTCTTTGCTCTCCAACTGCTTCGCAGCCAGTGCACCTTGGGACCACAGCCACTGTTGGCAGAGTTTGAAGAGACTTCTCTCTTCGGGAGTTTGAGACTTGTTTAACTGTGCCGCAATTCTGTCATCACACTACAGCAGGACGACAGTTTGGCTTATTGAGTACTACAGTTTTCTGTTACTGCCCCTGTTGAACCATTCTGCAGGTCTGGATAACATCTGCAGGTCTGGATATCTTCTTCTTCAGGTCTGGATATCTTCTTCTTCAGGTCTGAATATCTTCTTCTCCAGGTCTGGCTATCTTCTTCTTCAGGTCTGGATATCTTCTTCTTCAGGTCTGGATATCTTCTTCTTCAGGTCTGGATATCTTCTCCTGGTCTGGATATCTTCTTCTTCAGGTCTGGATATCTTCTCCAGGTCTGGATATCTTCTTCTTCAGGTCTGAATATCTTCTTCTTCAGGTCTGAATATCTTCTTCTTCAGGTCTGGATATCTTCTTCTTCAGGTCTGGATATCTTCTTCTCCAGGTCTGGATATCTTCTTCTTCAGGTCTGAATATCTTCTTCTTCAGGTCTGAATATCTTCTTCTTCAGGTCTGGATATCTTCTTCTCCAGGTCTGGATATCTTCTTCTCCAGGTCTGAATATCTTCTTCTTCAGGTCTGAATATCTTCTTCTTCAGGTCTGGATATCTTCTCCAGGTCTGGATATCTTCTTCTTCAGGTCTGGATATCTTCTTCTTCAGGTCTGGATATCTTCTCCAGGTCTGGATATCTTCTTCAGGTCAGAAGGCCACATTTTCACGGCTTAAAATCCTTTCACTCCATATCTTGAACTGTTCAATCCGGAGCAAGGGATTCAACAAATTCCCTCAAGTCCACTTACTTAATTTATGAACAACCACGGGCTGAAGCCAGCATGTGGTCAGTCAACAAGTGTGTCGGCCAAGAAAAGTTGGCCACGGCCGAACGTTGGACGACAGCCGGTCCAATTTCTGTTCTTCCTTATTTTCCCTTCTGATGTGCTTTTATACTGAATAACAACTCCTCCTCTGGTGACAGCCACTCTAAGCTTCTTCTGAAGGGACATTTTGTATATTCAACATGTTCAAGTTAATTGAAGTGACATCACTTCAATAATCCTGGTTTTGGCTTAGAGACTGATTTTAAAAGAACTTGGCATCTTTCATGCTGTATTGAAGACTTGAAGCCTGTAACCATAAACTTGTGTTTACAATGTTTACTGAAGTAATCAATCAAGTGAGAGTTATGCAAATTTTTCTCATAGACTTCTATACAATTGGACCTCTTTTTTTTTTTTTTTTTGCGACCAGAGGAGCCCACTGCTGGTCATTTAAAAGTTTAAGGCACTTCCACATTGGCTTCACTTTTCAGAACTGGAGGTTTCCACTCGGATTTAATGAAAGACCCAATCAAGTTGCATTATGGGAAGTGAAAATGTAGTGTTTTTTGGAGCCTAACCAGGCCTCTGCTTACCAGATTTTGACAACATTTTTATTTTTGTCCCCCAACTTCATGGAAAGGAAATATTAAATTGCCCGTGCACTCTTTTCCTCTCAAAGTAGATCACAACTGTACCTGTGATGGTGGTTGACTTTCAAATGCTGTTGAAAAACAAATTCCAGAGCTGAAGGTTACATGTTCAACATAATTTGGTTTTCTGAACAAAACACAAAGATATTCAGTTTACTATCGTAAAAGAGAAAGACAGGCAGAGAAATATGTTTTTTTTCAAGAAATGTCTCAAACAATCTCAATCAAAATAGCAACAGATATATTCCATCACACAGAAAGCGTCTTATCTCAGAGGGCGAAAGGTCAACACAGAGAGGATGTTAGGATGAGTGAAACTGCAGCTGTTGATGAGTGGGAGGGGGGGGGGGTGGTAGAAGCAGGGAAATAGAAAGGGAGCGAGGAAGAAACTGCAGAGATCCACTTCATTTCCTCACAGAAAACATTCCCGTGTTGCCACTTATCGTCTCAGACAATTGTATTGAAGTTGCAATTTAACCAATTGCATCCGCCCTTCTGAGAAAACAACCGTCAGCCGCCAAGCGATGCTAAGAACTCCGCAGCAAGAATCACAACAGACAAAGAATGAAGTGGTTACTTGGAGGAATCAGGTTAAGGAGGAGCACAACCTCCGCAGCGACCCGCTTACTGTGAAACCTGCGTTTACCTGCTGCTCTGTAATCACAACACTCCCCAACGTCCGACCATATTTAGAAAAATCAAGGCTGGCTTATGTCGACGGTATTGGGCCAGCCCTTTCCGACTGAACACGTACAAGTCAAGTAACCAAGGACGGTGGGACTTGACTTGACATGCTGCGTGGAGCCTACTGGAGACAACATCGAGGGTATCACTAGAAGGATGTACGACTCAGAACACTGAGCGTTTGAGAAAGATCTCTTCGATGCCTTTTGATCATGTTATCCAGATATTTCTCATGGTACACTTAGACATAAACACACAGAGAGGAAGAGGAAGAATAAGTGAACACAGAGGAATCTTCACGTGTCTTCTGTGGGCTGTTTTTAAGGGAATATGGATCTTTCAGATCAAGAAGATTGCCTCTGGTCTGCATGTTCCACATTTTACTGTAAGCGCGTCTGGCCGTGTGGTGAGAATAATAAAAGGCAATTCATTGCTAATAAATGGAATTCTTATAACTTGAATTAGAGATGGCAAGGTTGTCGGCGGTGTGCAGGTGAAGTGATGCAACAGCTTTACAGATGGTTCACAAGCAAAAATAACAGGATACAGTGTGCCAGTAGAGGTGGGTGGATTTGGTTGGAGAGGGGGGGGGAGAGAATAATGAAAATAAAAATAAAACCAGAGGATATACATGCTCAAACGTGCACATGCACTCAGGCTGCATTCGTCTCAGAAGACCGTGTGTCTCTTTTGCTTCATGGTTCCCTCGTTTCCTCTCTTCTGTCTGTCTTCCTGTGCTCAGCTTTGCTTTAATTATCAGCTGGCTGCCACTGACACAGAGTAACCACTCCTGACAACCAGGTGTGGAATGACACACACACACACACACACACACACACACACACACACACACACACTCACACACACATATTAACAGCAGGCATGCAATCGTGTGCCTCTATAAACAAACAATGGGAGACACCAGCAGATATGAACAATAAGACTCTTGCTGTCACACATGCATACATACATACCCACACACACACACGCACACACACACACCGTGGCTCCTCAAAAAGAAGTGGTGGGAGCAGCAAACAATGATGGCGATATTGCAGGCTGGTTGGAAATGAGAGCGGGGGCGAGCGAGGATTAATTACAGATATGAAGGAAATAAAGAGAAGAGGAAGAGCGAGAGGACAGGGAGAAAATATGAGGAGAGTGTGCATGAGAGCGGAGGGGGAGAGAAAAGGGAAGTGAGAAAATAGAGCTGTGTGGAAGACGTCGAGGAGACCGTGAAGTGCAGGATGAGAGGGAAGAGGAAGAGGCAACCTTCCAGTTATGTGAAGATATCGTGGAAAACTTTGAATCTTTGTCTCACTTTACTGGGACTAAAACCTTGACTCATAGACGGCAGATCAGAAAACGCTCATTTGAAATTGTCATAGTGCATTTGGAGAGTGAGAGTGAAACTTTGATGCTTTTTCATTTAGTCTGGTTACGTTTACAGGGAACAAAGTAAAGCTGACGGATAAAAAACAATAAAAAATCTATTTGACGACTTTATGAATGAACGACAATTTATTCAGCTTTACTCAAAAGTATTATTTATTTATTTGTATGTTTAATATTTAATTGTGACCTTAAAATTGAATTGGACAATGTTTGCATTGAGACTCATGCATTGTTCTTCACGTGCACAGAGACTTTGACTGAGACTCAGTGTCTGCGCTTCACATCGTGTTGCATTGTGTTCTCCTTGTGTTGCATCAGAGGGAAGTGCCAAACTTCAAAGATAGTACACGCACGCACACACACACACGCACGCACGCACGCACACGCACACACACACTAAACGTTATATTGCTTGTTCTCCAGAGTAATGACTCATACAAACATAAAATGATTGGCAATCCAACACAATGACATTATAATTCCAAGAACACGTTTCATTGGGACGAATAGAATTCAGAAACGGCCCAGAACTGTAAGTTCTCCTCTCTGCTACTTGTGGGCGTATTGTAGGTTGTCTCGGCTCAGGTTTTGTTTACAGTTTTGGCACAAACACCTCAGCTTTATGCATACTGATGAACAGATGATTCTCCCCTCTGCTCCGCTTTCAAACGCGCTCTGTAGAGAGGACGAACGACACCGCCGGAGACACAATTCGGTCCAAGTAACTTCTTGCCAAACTTACTGTCAAAATGGCAGATGGCTAAATGTATAATGAAGCAGGGAGCAAGAGAACGAGAACGCAGAAGTGATGTAGGAAGTGTAGACGACGAACTGTAGACGCTGTGAAGACGTGAAGACGGGACGCGTCAGAGTTCTGTGCTCAACAGTCTCATGTATCCTCTCATCACTCGGCGCTCTGGTACCAATTAGCCTGGAGGAATCCTCCAGAGGCACACACACACACACACATGCACACACACACGCACACACGCACACACGATCAATGCGGTTGATTAAGGTGCTGGTCAGAGACAAGTAGTCAATTATTTGCATGTGTATCTGTGATTACCGCTGCGTTCAGGGACCACAAATGTCAGGCTTTTTCTTACTTTAATCACTCTTGCATAGCAGTCTTTTTTTAAATTTTTTTTTATCCCGTTCCCCACATAAAATCTAATATTCACTTCCACACACAGCTGCATAAATCAGTGTGTGATCCACCCCACACAGGAACACAGTTCAGCCCCTGCTGCTGCTGCATTATTCTACAAAGTCTCAAACCACGACTGCAAACTAGCACGAGAAGACTGTTGGAAGGACAAACCACCTTCCTCTCCTAAAGGTTTACGTAATGACACTAACTACAACAAACTGCATTACTCCCACATCAAGAACTACTGCAAGAGTCACTGTCCGTGGTCCAGTTTGAGACTAAAACTACAACAACAGTCCAAACCCTGAACAAAAGAAAACAGATTTGGGGGTAAACACTGAAAATAAAAGCGTGTGCCAGCAGATCCACTTTAGTTTTTCTTGCTGCAACAAGACACTGTACACTGCAGTTTGCAGAAATAAAAGTCCTCTTGGTTTGACCAGAGTCTGCTTATATGCTTACAGTAATAGAAAAGCTTTGTTATAATATCATCATTTATCCTATCTTTTTATATTTTTAATGCATTTGCTTTTTTTTTTTTAACTACTATCTGATTTTTTTGTCCATACTTGCAACATTGCCTCCATTGTGCAAATACACATGACTTTGATCCGGGATAACTGCCACTGGTGGGAACACAAATCAGTCAGAAACAAATCAAGTAAACTTATATAAACTTATTTTGCCTGGTGATTTTTCTCCACCACGTCGAGCCAATTAATGTACTATTAAAATGTTCCAGTGTGTGGTAAGAGTCATCGTTCATTGAAATGGCCAAGCTTCTCCCTACTCGTCTTTTCAGTGATGGAGGAAGCGCTGGCACAGCTGCTGCTGAGTAAGGCGGCTGTTACGCTCACATTTAAAGACCAGGATGGAAGTTTTACACCAAATGCCAGAGAATAATCGAAACTTTTTTTTTATGGACTTTAAATTTGGACAGTGGCTGGAAGGTTACTACAAAATAAAGGCATCAAAAAACACTTTAAATTAAGTGATCTCATAAAAATGAAACTACAGCAACAGAATCTCTCAGTGCATTAAAACGTGCTCCTGTGAAACGAGTACGAATGTTGTGGGGATCTACTTAATTACCACACATTTGTTCCACCACTTTGGCGGATTGTACACGGCGTAATAATTCCAGTGACTGTGGAAAGGAAAAAAACGTTAATCCCCTGCTCTGATGGCTTTGTATTTTGACTCCAAACAACCAACGAAGAAGTGCTCCGCTGGTGTCAACGCGTCACAACGATTGGAGTGTCTGTGGAGCACAGCCGCCGTAAATGAGGGAGACAGACGCCTAAATATAGATACGATGGAGGGAGAAGAACAAACACTCCACGACAAACACCATTAAGGCCGGGTCAGAGACGGGACGGGAATAGCCAAACACACACACACACACACACACACACACACTGAGGCTTACAGCATTTACTGGACGACATTTATTTTCCACCATAAACAAGACCCAACCGTCTTCTTCTGCGTTTGTGGCCACATACTTCTGTAAGAACTGTAACGTGGTTTCTCTCGTGTTGTGCAGCACTTTGTCTTTCCACCTGGAATAAAACGTGCTGAATAAATAAACTTGTGCTTGCTCGAGTCTTCTCGATCTATGTGTGAAATCAATTTCTGGACCTCGCATGTTGCTACGATATTTTACTCATAAAAATGTCTTGTGATGATGGTAATAAAAAACGATTCAAAAAAGCCCCCAAAGAAACGATATTCACAGTGAGGGAGTGTCGTCATATACTCTGTTCTTCAGCTGT
>CALSCE010004105.1:952024-976152 GCA_943593645.1 Bovichtus variegatus
TTTTTTTTTTTTTTTTAACCGGAGCCAATTTCCAGGCTCGTTTGAAAACACTTGTAAATCTCTAGATCTGGGCAGATAAAAAGTGACGAGTCATTTTCATTTCTAAAAACACATTTCTCCTCCTTCATAGCTTGTGTGAGGAAACATCCATTTTTAAATGATACTTATTAATGAAAGTGTTTGAATGTTATTAGTTAAAACTGTGTTGCTGCTCCTCTTGATCCCAATGGGACTAAATCAATAACATAACGAGGGACTGATTTATTTGATTAATAAAACATAATAATGCTTCAGTCAGTGACTCTGGTGACTTCAATTCATTTATATACAAACTTAAACTCTTTATTGTGCAATAAACAGAATCACTAGGCAGTCGTGGAAGCATCTAATAAGAATAAGACTGGTCGTCACAAATCAACGTTTAGTAAATCCTTCAAATAGCAAATAATCTCCTAATGTTTGCGCTGTGGCACGTAAATGTTATATACGTCTGTTGATCGTTCTAAAATAGCTTTTAGCTTTAACTTGCATAAATCATCTTCACTTTTTGAGATGAATATGTCTTTATGCATGATCCTTGTTTAATAAACATTAATAAGAATAATAATAATAGTTAAATGTGCATGCTATTATCCGATATCACCAAAAAAAATAAAGCATCCATGTAAAGTAAAGATGGTCGGACGGCAGACAGCACAATGTTTTACATGTTGGACTTTTCCTCTGGACATTGACGTCATTTCTTTATTAAAAGTAGTAAATAAAAGGAAACGCTTTCAATACTAAAGCAGCCAAATAAAAAAAATCTCTCATTTCTGACTTTTAGCCTGTAAATGTATCCAGAAACAGAAGATCCACCTGCAGCTCAACCGCATGTGATGAAGCTACAGCAGCAGCAGAGTCTTGCTCACCAGGTGCATCTGTCCTCCTTTACCTCACACAGTGGCTAACGGGAACACACAGGGTGGCGGTGGAGGTGACGGCGCTTTATTAAAGTCCGATTGGATTTCACCTTGTCCACTGCAAACAGAACAAGGAAGGTCGAGTGGCCGGAGAGCAATCCCACCCTGGAGGCAGCGCCGCCATCGTGCACCGCGGTCACGCTCCCGCGCGATGCACGCTCCTGTCTCACATCAGGTCCTCATACACACAGTGGTGGACCCCAGGGAAGAGAAGGAGGCAGACAATAGTGCAAGCAGCATGACACGGGAGGACACGGCCGATTGATTTGTGTCTTAAACTTCCTCCTCACGTCTCGTCCGGGGCAAACTCACAAGCAGAGCAGAAGTAGAACGTGGTGAAAGAGATCTGCGACGAGGGCCGCGAGGAGTTAACAGCTATTAACTTTACGAGTAAAGTTGACCGACATTTCAAATGCCGTTAGATTTGAATGAATTTCTAAAGTAATCCACACGTCTGGTGAGAGACTCGTGCCTCTGACCCATCCTACGTCAGTGTTAGCAGATTAATGGGTCGTCAAATGAGTTTTGCGGGTGCACTTCCAGCCTGTGTGGGTGGTGTAGCTTTGTAGGAGCGCTATATTATATTAGTTTATTATAGGGACTACATTTTCTAGGAGCGCGCCGGAGTATATTGTGTAGAATTTTTAGGTAATGTGATAAAACAATTCCTAAACTTTCTGGGGTAGGACTCCCTGCCAAATGCATGTCCAGCACTTTCCAAACCAACGCCACTCAGTGCCACGACAATAATGACTGAGACATAAAGGGAACTTTCCTCAAATCAATGCTGTGATGTTTGACTCGTCATTTTGTGTAATTACAGTGTTCTGCTCACGTTAACCGCTTTGTGTTCGGAAGGGATCGTTAACTTTGACATATGACATTTGACAACGAGTGACATATCTGCGCTAGTAAATGTTATGTAGGGTGTCGCAACAGGGCATTTAGAGAAACTCGTACATCATACTCAGTATCATCATATAATTCATGTTCCACTCTCTGTTCCATGTCACGCTGACATTTACCAGCTCGTGTTGTACTGCTGCTGCTGACGGGAGTGAGGGAAATTAAAAAATGTTTAAAAAAAAAAAAGCCTTTTTTTTCCATTTTAGGGAAAATAGGGAACTTACACGAACACACACACGAACACACACACGAACACACACACGAACACACACACACACAATAACATGATCAGAAATCCTTTAGTCCCACACTGGGGACATTTAAAGGAAGGTAAAAAGAATGCAATAAAGTGGACACTAAATCAAACTGGAACTCCACCAGTTTATGGAAACGATGCTGTGAATCACTGTCCACCGCTCAACTTTGCTCTGCACGAACATGCACATTATTCCAGTCACGAACAGTCAAGTGCTAATTGCACATAAAGAGGAGAAGTCTCCATCAAAGCAAGGACTCGCTGCACGTTGTCCTTCACTGGGTTAACCTTTGACCCTGTGACTGCTACCATCCGTCAGTCTGAGCCTTAAGCAGACGAGGCTCTCAGCACGGAGGCTACGTCCAAGCGTCACCTCGACGCCAATAAGCATTCAGTGATACAAGATTTCACAAGAGCCGTCTGTAGTTCAGTGACTGTATGTCGACTGTTAATCTAGAATCCTGTTACATAAACAACAAATATCAGCCTGGAAAAGCGAGATGTTTTTTTTGTGCCTGGAAGGACGCAGCACACGTCACGTGGACAGATGATGGAGGTCGCTCGTCTGATGGGCCATTGAACAGCCTCAGCAGGGATCTTTGCAGATGAGCCTGCTCCTCCACTTCAACTCACTTGTGGTTCTGTGTCAGTGGGAGCGACCTTGATGTGGACGTGAAGTGTCCTCGACAAATGGGCCTATTCATGTCACAACAAAAGAAGAAGAAAGTTGAATGAGACAAACACTGCACATGGGTCAGCCTGGGCTCCTAAAGATTACACTCCCACACACCTGAAAAGTGAAGGTGAAGCCTTAAACCTGCATAGTCTCCAAGATCCAGCAGGGGTTGCAAAAAGAAGTCAGATTGTATAGAAGTCTATGAGAAAATGACCCAACTTCTCACTTCATTTATTACCTCAGTAAACATTTTCCCTAATGAGTTAATGTTCTCAACCTCTAGTTTAAAGTCTTCTTCAATACAGCATGATGTTCATTTTGTAAATTATAGTCATTGAGTGCAAAGTTGATAAAAAGCAGGGTTTGCTTTAGGGAGGGGCCAACTTGTGATTGACAGGTTGCTACCACGGTGTTGTCCAGTTTTCGTCTTACAACTTAAACCCTTTCACTGTTTTCAGTTCATGAAAATGAATGGTTTATATTTACGTCTGTACTTAGCTCCACCCTCGAGTCACTTCTCGTTCCAAAAAGCAAGATGGCTACGGTCAAAACACCAAACTCAAGGCTTCAAAACCGTAGTCCGCAAACCAATGGTGACCTCATCACGTGGACCACATCACGTGGACTACATCCACTTCCTGTATACGGTCTGTGGTCGTGTCCCGTGTGAAAGCAAAAGGCAAGTAAAACTGACTTTAAATGACGAACAATGAACAATGTGCGTTGTGTCTCTTTGTGCTTGTTATGCATCTCTGTAGTTTTGAGTCTTTGTGTCACTTGTGTCGTTTGTCTTTCCGTAGTTATTTTTGTCTGCAGTTGTTTTGCCCATTTTTTACAGTCATTTTGCGTCTCTTTGTAGTTGCTTCATGTCTCCTTGTATTATATTTGGCGTCTCTTTTGTTGTTTTGCCACTTTTCATAGTCTTTTATGCTTTTTTGTGGTCATTTTGAGTCTCTTCCTGGTTGGTACGTGTCTCTTTGAGTGTACATGTTGTAGATGAAAGCCACCTACATCTACATGAAATTATGATGGAGTCATTTCCACCCTGACTTCATGTTTTTCTCTGTTTTATTTTAGCTATGGATGACAGAAGGCAATGAGAGATAAGAAAAAAATAAAATAAAAATCAGAGAGAAAGATAATTGAGACAGATGGAGTACTATATTCCCCAAATAAAAGCTTTGAGTTCTTTTAAGTTGGTACCTGTGAAAAATGTTCTCTGAAGATCAGAAAAAAGAGAAATACCTCAAAATAGATCACGCTGAAACTTCCCTTTTCCGTGTCATCCATAAGCGTGATTTCACTGAATGTGCTTATTTCTTATCTACGACTTCGAAATGCTGAGGCCACGTCCTCCCTTTGTGCCTTTAGCCCTCTCTTATTTTTCATCATTCCCCCGTTCTCTCATCACAGCCCTACATCTCTCTAATCCCCTCATCAATATGCAGAATGAGGAAGAAATTATAGTTATTTTAAACAGACACACTGAGATGCGCAGATCTAGAGAGACAGCGGAAGAGGGTTTTGGTTTTAAAGCACCCTGTGATGACATTACACAAACACATACAGGCAAACACGATCAAGAGAAGAAGCGCCGTGGTCAGTTCATATAAAGTGTGTGCGCATGATAGAAATTATACAGATATTCCATATTCTGCATAAGCTTCTGGAACCAGAGACAGCTGCTAAAGATGTTCACACACACACACACACACTCACACACCCTAGGGCGGCATCATTGGCTGCCAATGGGCGAGGGACATTTTGACATTAGTTTTGATTGCTGAGGTAACATGGCTCTTGCTGTGCTTTACAACGTCTGATTTCATTTAAATCAGCCTTGATTTACTCGTAGCATTTATGGAGTTACAGGTTTGTAACAACACCCAAAATATTCTCGTATGAAGCGAAGTGCTACCATCAATACATCCACGCAAACACGTCAACTCTACTCTTTCCGCGCAGCTGTTTGCACTACATACAGTCTGCATCGTAAAGAGGCAAAGCTCAAATCTGCGGCCTCCTTCCTTCTCTGAGGACCAGTCGGTCTAATGACCCTGCAGTGAGACATTAGGTGGATAATTAAATGTGAGCCTCATGCAGCTCTCTGGTGCTCTCCAGGCCCTGATGGTACACGCGTGTGTGTGTGTGTCTGTGTGTGTGTTCTTGGTCGTCCATCTGTCTGTCTACGTGTTCCTCCTGAGCCCAGTTGCTCTTTCTTACAGCAGGGGATGACTCTTAATTGCAGAAGGGACAGCAGTCGTCCCATAAGATTTAAAAAAGGGAGATGACGCAGGGTTCCTGTACTCTGCATAATCCCCACATCTGAATGACTAGTCTATTATATTAAGGTGCTTTAGTAATTTTATAAATTCAGGCAGAATAGCTCATAAATCATATTAAAAACTCTTAAGGGGCACAAGTGTCCCTCTATCCAAATGTAGCACAACATTTAACCAAATTTCTATTAACCTTATGAATTGCAAATGCAAATTAAGGCGCACACACACACACACACACTCACACATGTCTCTTCTTTTAGCAAAAACATACCGTCCAGTTTGTTCAATACTGATGCGACTCAAACAAAGTTTATCAGCTGCAGCCAGCTTGGTTGTTTTCCAGCGTTTCATCTCAAACACATTCCATATTAGATAAATGGTTGCGATTAGCCCGGCATCTCTCAGGCCACTGGAAATCTGTCCAAAAGCGTAGGGGGACCAGACGCATCTGCAAGAGCAAATACAGCCCGAGCTTGCAGGTTCGTCTGGCTCCAAGGCAAAGAACTCTCCACGCCAGTGATATTAAACCATAGCAGACAAAGAAAGTGCAATGAGATAAAAGAAGCAACAACTCAAGAGCAAAAATTGCACATCAAACATGGAAAGCCAATGTAAAAATGTGGCACTTATGTGTGTTTGATGCATTGAGCCTCTTAAATCACCTGCCACCATCGTGCGTCTGTGGAGTCACATTCAGTTTGTACGTCATGATTTATGTAGTAAGTGTTGCCATTAGTGAATTCCAGCAATAAAGGGAGAAGAACTCAAATGCAGACAAATCAGGAACAAGCTTACTGGTTGGCGAGAAGATGGCAGGCCAAACTAATCCAAGGGGGGGCAACAAACTGCAAAGGCATTCACCATGTTCACCATGTTCCTATAGCAGAAAATGGGTGTAAATGCGCTGGTTATAAACTACAGCACTGATGAGGGAAGTGGAAACAGCTGAGCAGGTGAATGAGAGTCAGGTGACTGGGACAGGTGGGGCGACCGAGGGCATCTGGTGGATGGACAGAGAAAGACGATGCTGGCTGGGGGAGTGAGAGTATGTCTGGGGGGGGACACACACCTACCTAAGAAGGATTACACGTCTTTAAATTGAGCATTTGCATCCCAACATTTTTAGATTTGTTTGTGTTTATGATAGAAATGTTTTTTCTCTCAGAAACCATAGAGATCACTGAAACTTTCTAAAGTCTGAGGGTAGTTTCTTTTTAAGGTTTGAGTAAGACACTATTTCTATTGGGAAAAGTCCGTTCACGAGTATTGTAATAGGTGAAAAAGTGTCAAATACAACGGAGAAAAAGTCAAGGTAAGGTTTGGGAAAAAACAGAAGTAATTAATATTTTAATAAATACCGGATTGTTGAATAAATTTAGCTTCTTTCGTTCTTTCTTCTTTTATGATTTCTACTGACTAATGTAATCTAGATCCTGTTCTACATATGCACCTAATAAAAAACGCAGAGAAGAAGAAGAAGAAGTCATTTCCCCTTCGTCTCTGAATAGTGACAGGATGCTCTTCAACAAAGCACTTAAAGGTTTAATGTGCAGCTCCGAGCCACCTGCTCCAAATAAATAGTAGTGAATAGTATGTCACCTTCACTCCTGGGTTATTAAAAAAAAACAGCTATAGTATGTGAACCTTTTTTATATTTTAGCTGTAGTAGTTTGTCATATTTATTGTATTCTAAGTTACGTTTTGAGGCAGAGACGAGAGAATAAATCGTGTTATTGTTTCGTCCTCCACGTCACCCGAGGACACCGGGAGTCGCAGGGCTGACGGAGCGCTGGGTCTCACCTGTGCAACGGCAGCAACAGAAAGTTTGACGATCCGACGGGGAGTCGGCTGAATCGGTGCTATATGCTAACTGCTAACTGCTAACGGAGGCTCTGTCCGTCTCCTGTCTCTCGTCTCTCGTCTTCTCAAGGTGCAAGTTGTTTTCTCGTTTCTGACACTTTGGATTTAATCAAAACAAACGAGCAAAGCGTGCAGGGAACACGGACGTAAAGCAGCTGTTCTTCTTCTCCCTCTGCACGCAGGACGGACCGGAGCTACAGTCACTCACCGTCGCCTCCTGACTGGACGGGCCGGAGCTGCTCAGCTAGCATGCTAACACAACACACACGTCTTTACCTCGTCACATTCTGTCGATACTGTTACTTCATTCTGCCGTATCTTACACATTGACCCTGTACGATGAAGCTGCTGCAGTGGAGGGAGTTTTGAGCCTGAACATACAAGATGTGCGCTGCTGGATGTGTTTGTGCTCGAAGATTTGTCAGTGATTATTTAAGGCAGATAGCTTCAAAGTAGAAAGTGATTTTCTGCTTCAGAGCTCAGTTGTTGCTGCTTAGCGGTTATGATAATGTGATAATGTATCAGCAAGACAGATAATCATTTCTCTGGTGCAGGAGTCCTCGTATGTATTTATATCCTGTATGGCTTAGACAGACAGACAGACAGACAGATAGACAGACAGGCAGACAGACAGATAGATAGATAAAATAAAAATGTGCCCACACAGATACACAACATGTAGCTTCACAAAGTCCTTCCAAATGCAGACTCATCAACACCTACAGACTTGGCCTACCTGGACACATGCACACGCAATGCGCATGTGCACAAACACACACAGACCTTCTCACACACACTCAAACACACACACACACACACAGACACACACACGGTCAAATGGTGCTTTGCAGTGATGCTGAATGCTGGCGGGCCAAGTGGTGAGGTTGCTCTGCACTCAGCAGCTCTGCATCTTTACTGACTGCTAGCCAGTAGCTCAGCACTTCTGTGTGTGTGTGCGTGTGTGTGTGTGTGTGCACGTGACAACAGCGTGTGTCATCGAACATCTGCCATCACACACATTATACAGCACACTTGTGAGTTGACAGCTTAACATCTATGTAGTGGCACATGCATTATTCATCATGCCACATGTGCAGTATGTGATAATGAGAAACATGTATGTGAGTAGTAGTAGAAGTGCATTAGTATGCACAAGTAATACATCTTATTTTATACAATTCCTCGGAGCTGGACCTATTCCAAGGCGTTGTCAGAGAGAGCTGCCTCATCATCCGGCAGCTCCAGGGAAGCAGCAGGCCTCGGAGCTCCCCCGGAAAAAATCACATCCATCCCTCTATCAGCAAGCCACGGAGTTCTTTTGTGCTTGTGATGATACTTTAATGGCCAATTATAATGAGCGCTCAGGGTGTTGGCTTTATTTGCTGAGTCACATTGACAGCTGACAGTGTGCACAGAACAAGGCCACGGAGCCTCGTGTGCTTCTCTTTCTGCTGCAGATCTGACTTTAGTCTGTCGGCCGTGCGCTGAGGCTGCTCCAGATACCCAGGATGTTGCCAGCAACTTCGCTTTTTTGTTAAAAAGATTAGATTCTTCTATAAGATGTGTTCATGAGCTCTAAGTCGTAATGTAGAAACAACATGGACGCTGCAAAGAAGATGTGAACAACACGTTGACATCTGTTCCAGAGTCGTTCTGATTTAAGGTGCGTTCAAGGGAATTATCCCAGTCTGGATTACATTTTTCAGATTTGTCCAACATCCCTTGAATGCAGCACGGTCGCCCTATCAATGTTAACGAACGTGAAACACAATGTGTGTGTCCGTGATTCGGATCCGCTCCAAGAGGTTGTGGGTTGTTTTTGGCGCACGCTGCACCCTTTCACCAAGTTTCAGGAAAATCAGGCCGATGTTTTGTTTTTCACGTAATCCTGCCGGCAAACAGAAAAACAAGCAAAACATTAAAAGCATTTTATTGGTTATGAATATATTGCGCCTTTTATTGGTAATCAGTCAATGTATTGAGGTTCGTGTTTTCTGCAATCGTCCACAAAACACGAGTTGGTCTTTTTTTTTTGCCATTTTTTGACTCCAAACAGCACTTGTTGAAACTGGACTCGCCGATGTTCAATATTTTTCTTCTCCCAACACGTAGCACAGACGATCGCAGGACAGCAGGAAGCTGTTGTTTCCATGCAGCTTGCTCATTTTCATACTGAAAAGGCCAGAGCTTCCTTTAGTCTCAGTATGAGGCTCCAGTTCAAAAGCAATCTGTCAGCTTCATGCACAACCTGTTGTTTCTCTTTCTGTTTATGCTTGAGGAAAATACAGTTTCTTTGTATTGCAGCGTTCTGCTGTGTTTAAGAAGTAACTGAAATGCACTGAACTTTCTCCCTCCTTCCACAGAAACGCTCTCCTCTTATCTAGCCTCTCTTTCTCTGCTCTGGGTGTTGTATGAGCTGACAGCCTGAAGCAAAGAGACTGAGCTCCAAACACCAATCTGGTACCAGCTCAAATGTCAGCCACTCACACACACACACACACACACACACACGTTCTCCTCTCACCCTCGGTTCTTCTACCTTTCTCCTCAATTCCTCCCTCTCTCCTCCTCCTCCTCCTCCTCCTCCTCTTCTCTCTCTCTTGACATTTACCAGTCTGCACTCGTCTGCTCTGTAATTTATTGTCATCTCTGGCAGTCTATCTCTCTAAATGGAGGTTAAGAATGGAAGTTAAAAACCAGTGCGTTTGCTGGCGTGTTCACAGCTATAAGCACAGAACTTTCAGCCAACACAGCAGTGAGCAGGTCGCCTCTACGTGACGCTGCCACAGTCACAGAACGCGTCCGTATGAATAATATTAGCAGCTTCTTCTTCCAATGCTTTTATGGTTAAGTGCACTCAAAGCCTTTTTAACCAGTTTGCCCTCGTCGCTCTCATGAATGGATTGAAAACCAGTGGCGATAGGATACGTGAACTTTCCTGGTACCTCACTGATCCATTTTTACTCCTTTAACAAGAGAAGTTAACCCAGTTTGCAAGTGTTTAGAGCATCTGTGCAAAAGCTTTGGCTCAATAAGATGTTCTGAAATTTACATTAGTTTAGAAACGACATCATGATGCAAGAATAAGTAAACAAGTGACGTCATTTGATGCCAGATTTTGGTACAAAACTGTTTTTGACACTCAGACAGATTTTTTATTTTTAACCAAAGATTTTTTTCTAGGGTTGATGCCAAGCTATCAGGAACTTTTTTGTATACTAAAGGCACTGAAAAACTACATTTAAAAACTACAAACAATGTTCTGATCAAAAGAAAAAGCTGATCCAATAGAAAGTAAAGTACCTACGTGACTCAATAAGGATAAATGAGAAGATTGTGTGTGGTTTTACTGGACATTTTAAAAAGAAGGTAAATACAAGCAGATTTTTTTGAAAGAAAAATAACAATAGTGAATGAAAACAATATAATTCATTCAGATGTCAGATGCTAATTCACAGATTGTGAGATTAACATTGAATTAAAGGTGCATGTACGTAAGTTTCACACTGTTGAAGTCAATGTACAAATGCTCTTTTAAAAATCCAAATAAAATCTTGTTGCTTAGTGTGACGTGTGTCTTGGCTGCAACTGTCTTCGATGTCATTTGTCTATAAAGAGTTATCAAAGTTTAATAAAGAGAAGTGCATGTTGGTGCACCTTTGCATTCATTCACATATCTCTGAGGATGAAGCATATTAGAGATGTGAAACAATATGTGTGAAATATTTGACTGAAATACACTGAAAGCCAAAGCCACAGGTGCCGTTATCAGCACATCTTCACATCTGTTTAGCTGTAATGGTCATTTATTTGTAATATGAGTAATATTTAGATGGCTTAGATGGATAAAATGTAAAATACATGTGTGAATCTACATGTAAATGTATAAAGTGCAGTAGCGAGGGGGAGCAGGGTGGCTCTCGGGGTGGGCATCGGTGCTGTATAATGGGGGCATGGAGGCCCCGCGGGCAGGCCAACTCCTGTGGATGTGCCATCTGGTGCCCCCAGACAAGGGCAACGGTGTGACCCGGACTGTACAGACCAACGTACAAAACATGTCTGGCTGTGGAGAGAAGTGAAGTTAGAGCCGCTAAAGAGTGATGAGAGTAATGATAGCAATGATGCTTCTTAGATCATTACAGTGAAGGATCATTATTATTATTATTATTATTATTATAAGACGAGAGATGAGACTGATGGTGATTATGTGCTGAGCTGGCATGATGATGGAGAAATGAAGGAAATATTCGGTGACTTCCATCAAATATTTAATTAATTCAGTGTTTAGACTTAGCTTATAATGCCGACCCACAAACTGCAGTTCCTCTAATGGCCACTTGAGTCCGGCTCCATCGACCCCCATGTGTTCACAGCCTGGTACAAAAATAAGTTTTTGGTCTCTTTAGCTAATTGTCCCATTAATGACAACTGTGCGGGTGAATTTTTCTATAACTCACCCGTTTAAATTATATTGAGGCAGGAAGTTATGCATTTTTTAAGGCGTGGTCGCTCTGCTGCGGCTCCACCGCTCAGCCAACTCTCAACCACACTGAGCTTCACGGTTCTTCACAAACCTTTGGAGGATGTCACGGAGAGCACGTCCATGTTTTATTCCATGTGCTGACGCCAAAAATGGAAACTAAAAGTGAAACTATAAGTGTTTCTTTTTTGTTGTTTGAACACAGTTCACTGATGTCCTCGCTGTGAGCTGAGCGAAGAGTACAAAATACAGTCTACAGAGCGTTAACCACTGACCACTGACTCTTTAATGGATTGGTAGTTTAACCCAGTAAAGAAAATCTTGACTTCTCTATTGGTGGTTTCCTCAAAGCATCCATCAAGAGCCACGAGTGTCTCTGTGTCAGAGAGAAGAGAGATAAAGATATAGTGAGAGAGAGGATCTGTGTGTGTGTGTGTGTGTGTGTGTGTGTGTGTGTGTGTGTGTGTGTCCTCTACCCCAGTGTTGATTGAAAGTCGTGCTTTCCTTTCAGCTCCATCACGTGCACATGTGATCAGCCTGCAGCGCTCTGCTGCCCCCTGCTGCTCAGCATCAGTGGTGTCACAAAGCTCTCACTCTGCATCTCCAAGAACACAGGCGCCGCAGTTTGTTTTCGATCCATCACACATCCACCGCCCTGCCACCACACATACTTGTGCTCTAAATGTGTATTGGTACGCAGCTGAAAATAGTCCCCAACTAACGCACTATTCACTCCTGTGTGAGGAAAGTGAGCCAAGAATGTATATCTTTAACTCTTATTCTGTATGACACATCAGAAGCACATACACTTTGTAGGAAACAAAAGAATGATTTTTTGAATGATTAAGCAGGTGTGTGTGTGTGTGTGTGTGTGTGTGTGTGTGTGTGTGTGTGTGCGTGTGTGTGCAGGCATTTGCTCCTATACAGTCTCACTGTGCAGTACCTGTATGTCTCTTCATCTTCTCTCTTCATCTCCACCCCCACACACTCTGACCCAGCCTGTGTGTGTGTGTGTGTGTGTGTGTGTGTGTGTGTGTGTTTCATCTCCAGAAGAGATGAATATGCATGTTATTGAAATGAGGGTCATTTCGGCACTGTTTGCGATAGCAGGACACACATGGGGACTGTTGCCATGGTGAGGGGCATTTCATGCTGATTGACCCATCAAATGAACTGATAAAATTTTTTTTAGAAAACAGCAAGCTTTGATGAATGTTGGGCTAAGAATTTGAACTTTAAAAAGGTACTATATGTAACATGTGAATGTATTAATCCCTTTGCAGCGCCTCTCTGCATCACAGCGCGTAGAATTTGAGCTAAAGAAAATGAAGCGGTAACCTTAAGCTGCTGGTGGAAAGAGCAGTCCTTGAACACAGCACTGCCGTTTAAGGGTAAACGTTTTAGTAACAAGAAGAAAATACAATAAGTTGAAACACCCTGTCCCTGACAAGACCCTCTTCAAGTATCCCAGCTTCTCAGAGTCCTCAGCCTGTGATGTATGTGTGAGGTGGATGGAGGCGAGTTACGGGCTCTTGTTCATTATCATGTCCGGAACAAGGACGGGACACTTCATTGATTGTTGAGGTTGAATTATTGTTTCACTTAAGCCCGGTGTGTAGGGAGGTCAGGCTCAGCCACAAGTGGAGCCGGAGTTTGTTCAGTTTTTTAATTCAAGGCTGACAGGGTCGATCAGAGTCCTGTGGTTGAGTCTCCACGGACACGTGGGACGGTGTGGAAGACCTTCCACTGCAGCCGCTGCTGGGGAGCCGATCGTGGACATTTACATCTCGAACATAGAGAAACGTTTTGTATCAGATGAGGACAAAAGCATATGAAGTGACACTCAATAGAGCAGAACGAAATGCCGCCTTGATAAACGCAGGTTTCTGTTCATTCGCCGGGGCTTATCGAAAGGAATTCTGGGAAATCGTGAAAAGAACTGAGTAAAGCAGATACAGACATGTCTGGATAAGGTAGAGCACTTAATTACCACACTTCTTCACATTATACTATCATCATAGATTGAATATACATTTAAGTAGCGATCAAGTTCAAGTGTTTTTGTCTTGATCCTTTGAAATTGGGTATCTGATATTATTATTTTTACCAATGGATCAGATCCATTGAAATAACAGCTGTAGATACTAAATCTTTCATTAACACTTGATCCAAAATGCTGAAGGTCCTGGTTCAAAATGATTAAAGTTCATAAGCTAAAATGATCGACATGATACGAAAAAAGTTTAACTGGAGGATTTAAAACTGACGTAATGCGATTCTGCTAAAGATGTTTTAATGCCGAATTTCTCAAAGTCGCTTGCCGATGTGAGACGCGATATCCTGGTGGATCCTCCTGTTTAAGACTCGTGCACATACTGCTGCAGCTCGGATTTCTTTGGAGGAAGGATGACAAAGAAAGGGCTCAATATTTTACCGATCCGAGGATCATCCATCCTGTAGAAAACGGGAGAAGATTTGAATGACTTTGATTCGCAGATATGTGAAGTTGAAAACGTAGCGACGATGGTTTTTCATTTTAAACCTGTATTTAAGATTCTGTCGTGCTTCTATATGAGGAGTGCAAGTGTTGTCTACCGCGGGACAAAACTGTCAGATTTGTAAACGTAGGAAATAAATTTGCAGTGCTGAGACGTATCGTTTGTCTCACTGAGAGCCGTTTTGTTGAAGAACTTCAAAAGCAAAACTGCTGTGTTTCTTCCTCGCTTCCCCCTCACTCCCTCTGCCTCTTCACACTTGGTCAGAGGTTTGTGAGAAGAGAGATGAGCGGAGTTCGGGTAAACAAAATGAAATGGGATGTTTGCCAACTGAATATGTATCATACATCTCCGTCTCTCTGTTGTCGGATACCTCCGTCTCTCCCTCTTCCGTTTGCACTCACTCACACTGCAGAGTTTAAAGTCTCTGGACACCTAAAAGATGCAACTGTCACAGAGCTTTACAGCCCACAGTCACACACGGCCAACACAGTTAGCCGGCCCATTAACGCGGAATGGCAGCTCTACATTACGACTTCTTTCCACCTGTTTAACCTGTTTTATGAGCTCTGTCGTGAAGCTGGATGGGATTCTTCACGGGCTCAGCCCAGTGAACACAGACAGTGGTGTGTCATACACACACACACACACACACACACACACGACAATACCTCTTATGAATGGTTACACCTGTACCTGTTTTGTTTTTTCCTAATGCTGCATAATGGGCTGCATGACAATAGATGCGCGTAAAGCTGTAGGTCGCCTCGGCAACAACTATCGAGGCAAATGATTCTTTTGGCATTGTAAAAAAAATTATAATAACACACAAAAACATCTATGAGAGTGCACGGAGACCATTCATCAACCGTCTCAGGGCGGGAAGGTTTATTGCTTCACTTTATTGTAGATTTTTTTCAAAATCACATTTGCTTTTCAGGGGACCTGAATATCAGCCAAAGTCACAAAAGGATTGCACTGTTTTTACGGCCACTAAACCAGCACGGATAAAATGCCCCCCCTCCTCCCCGACTGCACCGCCAAGCAAATAGCGTCTCAGTCCTTCTATTTGTACATATTTAAATGAGGTAATATGCACAATTTTTTCAAAATAGAAGAATTTTTTTAAACTTTAGTTTGTTTTTTTTTTTAAATCAAAAGATATTTTTTAACTTAAGGTAATATTTTCGAAAATCAAAGGGTTTTTTAAAGCTGAGGTCAATTTTCAATAATTGAAGGTTTTTATGAAAATTGTGGTCATTTTTGGAAAATAAAACATTTTCTTGAAGGTTGAGATCTTTTTTTCAAAATCGAAGGTTTTCTTGAAAATTTAGTTTATTTTTAAAAAATGAAAGATTTTTTTGTTGATTTTTGTAAATTTTTGTAAATTTAAGATATTTTTTAAATTAAGGGAATATTTTAGAAAATCAAAGTTTTTTTGAAAATTGAAGCCATTTTTCGACAATCGAAAGTTTTATTAAAAAATCAATTAAATTTTTTTTATTAAACTGGGCCTCCTTTTGTCAAGCGGCAACCTCCCGGGACTGGAAAGTGAAGCCCATGTGGAAGTTCCAGGAACTGCAGTCCCTCGAGTGGCCACATGAGGCTCCAAAAGAGAGTTGATCCCCATAGAGCCCCATGTTAACACCTGACAGGGATAAGTGTGTGTCTCATACTGTAGGTCAATATCCAATACTGGGATGTTCTCACAGTCCACTGCCATCCTGTGACACACAAAGTGCAGCACCCTGGAGGCTCTGTCACCGTGTCACATGTCCCGCGGCAGATATGTTTCCCAGAGCTTCCACAGCTCCTGCCATGGAAAAGGATTTGCATGTTTTGGATAGGAATGAGAAGAAACAAAGCAAAGCTTCGTTCAGTCACACCTCAATGAACAGACACTGTTAATGTGGACATAAAGTACAAGCAGAAGCTCCACCCAAACAAACAAGTTCAGCAAACCACAACTGAAGAAATGTTTCTTACGAACTATTATTATTATTACAAGGCAGAATCAATTTGTTGACGGGAACTACACTTCCTGTTTTAAGCAGCAATGACGTGAAGAGGAGTTGTTGCAGATTTAATCTTTGTGGTGCTGGCAAGCGACTCAGAAAAGTGAATCCTTTCCTTTGTTCATGGTAGAAATGTACTATAGTACAATCTGGGTAATTATATTATTATTATTTTTGTCAGGTGGGAGTATTTTTAAATTTTTATATAAAGATAAAGTGGAAATGTCCAGAATAAAGTTAAAAAGTTGAGAATTAAGTTAAAAAGTTGAGAATAAATTTGACATTTGAAAGATTTAAGTGGAACTTTAAAAAAATGAATAAAACTATTAACATTAGTGCTGACTGAAAGTGCAACACTATTCTCAACATCACGAAATGCAACATTTTCAATAAATTTTTTTAACATTATGCCTGGTATAATAATAATACTATTTAATATTTAAGAATACTGTAAATTGTACTTTGCATCCTAACGCAACTTTCTCGAGCCTTTAGCTTTGTTTTCATTCTGACGTGACTTATGAAATTGATTACATTTTTGACTAAACACATTATGCTTTAAATGTAAACTTTACTGCTGCAGTTTGTGAACCTGAGCACTAAATATGTACCGTTAAAAGAAAAAGCTTAAATAATGAAATATTGCCTTCAGTTCATGCAGCGTTTCCGTGCACGTTGTAATCTTAATGTGCGTGTCTCTGCACCTGTGTCTGTGTCAGTGTGAGCGCGTGTGAATGGTCAGCAGTGACAGAAGTGTTTCAGCTGTGGTCTGACTGTGCTTCCTGTGAGCTGACAGCAGGAGATCCTCACTTCTCTTTGTAAACTGCACGATTTCAGCCCTGCAGGAGAACAAAGACAAACGTGGTGAGTAACACAAGGTTTCCTTCTCTTCCATGGGGCACGGGCGGCAGCAGATTGTCATTCCGAACGAGGGTTTGTTGGCCTGCTGTTTTCTGAGCTGTCAGTACAACATACTGAGTCCAGGTGAAAGCTCATTGATCTGTCAAATCCATGTCTTTAATGAAAGACAAATGAGGGCGAGGAGACAGGTTAAAACACTTCTTTGTGGTGCTTTTGAACTGAAAATCTTAGGAATGTGTTGCTGTAGTATGACCGATGCCAGAAAATATGTATTACAGCAGTTCCAAGCCTGTGGCACCTTTTGCATCACAGTCGATCAGGACATCGAGGTTCAATTGGGTTGAATTTTGTTTAAAGGGTTTGTTACAATTTGTCGAGCCAACAGATATAATGTCTGTGGAATAATGTGTGTATTTCAACATGTAGTTAGGACCTTAGGAAATACACATTTAACGCCGACACTTTATTATTATTTTACCTTTCTTTTAGCTCCTTTACCATGGAGGCAACGGCCAAGTACGACTATAAAGCTCAGGCTGCTGATGAGCTCAGCTTCAAAAAGGGAGATCAATTGAAGGTAAGGAACACACACACACACACACACACACACACACTAATTTCTGAATAGCTCTCAATGTAAAAAGCATTGAAATCGTGCACAGTTGAAACAGTGCTCGCACTGTTTCCATGTAAATCTTACACAACAGTCGATGTACTGATGCAAATTGTGAACAACAAATATTTGCATTGATATTTCACTGCAGCACTTTAGTTGCACAATAGTTTGTGCAGCAGGCGATGAAAATGTGTTATGAAACTTCATCGTGCTGCACAAATACAAGTTTATTCTTATCTTCAGAGCACAATGTAATATGTGTGTTTAGCTGCTCACGCTCAATACTGGACCAATTTCAAAAATTCTTGTCGCCATTAGAGACTTAGACACAAAAAGATGAGAAAATAGAGTCGAGGTGGAAAAACACAGACGTTTCAGTGAAGTTTATAGACCTGATCCATCAACCTTAATCAGTAGTGCAATTAATAAACAGTTTAATTAAGACTTATTCAAAACAACGAGAACATTGAAAATGTCAATTTGTTTGATTCTTGTCTTTTCATTTCAGGTTGAAATGCATTCTGACGGACCGCAGTATAGAAATAAAACGCAAGATATATATATATATATATAGAAGTGCAAGAGCAGAACAAACCACATGACCTCAACAGTCCTTTCACGAACCACAAATACTCGTTAGATAGAAAAACCCGAACCTGGTGATGTATTTAAAAAAGTAAAACGTGTAGATAAAGTGTTTGTGTTGCAAACCGCCCTGTGAGATAGAGAATCATTATTTTGACAAAAGTTCGCTCTGCAGCACAAAATGTATGCGACTGTGACTTTATATGTTTATTATAGTAACGATTTTGTTTCATTTCTACGCCCTAATAAGTGTTGTGTGAAAGAAAAGTGGCGTGTTGTGCTTTGACCTCGGCGTGACTCCGTCTGGAGTGAACGTCTTGTGTGATTGTGTCAGATTCTGCAGACCACTGGAAACTGGTACAGAGGAGAAGTCAACGGAGCTCTGGGCTTTGTGGCCAAAAACTTCATCAGCATTCATCTGCCCAGGTAAAAGTAAAGGAAAGGAAACTTCTGTTATAAATGAACAAGTCTGTACTCGAGTGTTTTCAGGCTTTGAGGCCTTTCCTTTTGCCTTCATGTGGAACCTATAATAATAACATTACAATAAATGCACCTCATTTTATACCTGATCAACATTCAGATGTTTCTCATGTTTCTTCATTTCCTTTTCCTCTCATTCCCACACACTCTCTCTCCTATAAAGATGTTTATACTTTGACTTTGTTGCTCCCTGAATGTGCCGTTTAATCCTCCCTCCTGCAGCTGGTACGAGGAGGACTCCAGTCGCAGCGACGCGCAGGAGAAGCTGATGCAGCGGCCTGTGGGGGCCTTCATCATACGGGCCAGCCCTAATGCAGGTCAGGGGGACTTCGCCATCTCTGTCAGGTGCGTCTGCATGTACATAAGAGCTAAAACACGGTTTCTCTTTTCTTATCTGTGTTTAGTGACGGCTCACAGCTGAAGAGAGCACGTTAACTGTTTCCACAGATGCTCACTATACGTGTTTAGTACACTGCTCCTAAGATACTAGCATTAGCATACGCTGGGCCGACTAAAAATAGTTTTTCTACTTGCAAAACAACCATTTGCATTAAATGTTTTTGAGAAATCTTAACACACGTCGAGCTGCCTCCTAATAACATGGGACGCTTTGGTAAAAAATGTGCAACAGGGAAAAAGATCAACCAATTTCCACTTTTTCCGATATTTGCGTTTTGATGCGTCTTCTTCTCCTCGGCAGACATGTTCTCCATCACTTCATTGAGGCTCCATCCAGCCATAATTAGTCCTCATATTCGCGCTTTCAGTTTCATGTATTTTCTATATATACCTATCTGGCCGCACCGCTTCCTCCTGCACTTTCTTTCTGAGAAAACTTTCAAACTTGTGACAATGATTGTGCATGTCACAGCATCTGCTCTCTGATCTTGAGGGAAATGATGAAATGTGCAGCTTCCAGACTTCTTCTGAAGCGTGTTCGCTGACTCACAGGGGCAGAGTTCACGATGACGCAGCCACTGTATTTTGTAATAAGGGTAAAAACATCATATACATACTTTAGTATTACACATGCATAAAGGCAGAAGGAGTGTTTGCCCTTCTGTAACACAGGTTTCATTTCCACCTCTGACTTTTCCCCAGAGACAGACAGATGTAGAATTTCTAAATGTGGTGCTGGGCCTTTGTATCTGACTCCACTGCAGACACGCGGCAGATGTGCAGCACTTCAAGGTGCTGCGGGACAGCAGAGGGCAGTATTACCTGTGGAGAGAAAAGTTCTCCTCTGTCAACCAGCTGGTGGAGTATTACAGAAACACGTCCATCTCTAAACAGACCCAAGTGTTCCTACAGGAGACGCGACAGGTAGGAAAGACACTCACGGAGACTCCACAACGTAAGAGATGTGCACTCGTTGTAATGGACTGTGAGAGTATTTATTTAGTATTATTACACACGTCCACTGTCGTAGGAATGTGGTCATCGTAGCGTTTCACTTTTTCCAATTAAGAAATCTAATTTGATGATTTTAGATAGATATATACACATGTATTTTAGTTTAAAATCAGATTTTTTTAAATTAAAGTCAGAATTATTAGTAGATATAAATACAGTGTACAGTAGTAAAAAAAAAAAATTATGATTAGAATAATAATTAAAGACGTTTTTTTTATTTTTTTTTTTGTTTCTCAACAGGAACGAAGACGCTCAGAAAATTTACCACCGCTCCCCACCCCTCGCCTCTCCGACTGCCCACCTACACCTGCACCACGACAGGTACTGTGTGTGTGTGTGTGTGTGTGTGTGTGTGTGTGGCAGCTACTTTAAATTTGATTGTTGTGTGTCCACTTCTAAGGAGACGACAAAAACAGCCTTTTTGTAAACACGGTAAAAATGTTCTTATGAGTTTTTTAAAAAAGGTTTTATGAGCATTAAAAGTTGAATAATTATGATGCAAACTCATGCCTCATATCCACGGCATGGTTCGACTCCACACACTTTTGGTACCAGATTCAGAATTATCTTAATTTCTGCGTGACCTCGGCACCGACCTGTGTCCGGAGATCCACCTAATTTACATTAAATGCACCATTGTTAATCAATTTATTTAGTCTACAGTTTAAAAAAGGGGGGACTGCAACAAAGAAAAGCCTTCTTATAACTTCGTTGCCAAAAATGAATTGTGGTTTTCACCGTGCAGAAATCTCAGCACACGAGAAATGTGAAGTTGAAAGTGAATGCAGCTGCGATGCAGAACAGTTCTGACATGGACTGACTGTGCATCTGTCTGTCAGCAGGTCAGAGCTCTGTACAGTTTCGCCGCTAAAGAGACGGACGAGCTGGAGTTCAAGGCCGGCGACATCATCGCGGTCTTGGACGGCTCTGACCCAGCGTGGTGGAGAGGCCAGCTGAGGGGCAACACAGGCCTGTTCCCCTCCAACTACACCAAGCCCATCTGAGAGGAACACACACACATCTCTTACTGCAACAACGCTCTTACCCTGACACACGTGTACTGCTTCTTCTTGCAACCTCACACACACTTACTGTAAGACACAACCCGAAACTATAAACGAGCAGCAGCAGCCTCGGTGTCGTGTGACAGAGCGCGTCAGCTGTCTACAACAAAAATGAAGACTAACTTGTTGGTTTAGGCACACACACACACACACACACACACACACACATGCATGCACGCACGCACACGCACACACTTTTAAATGTCGGGTATTTTCTTCACCTGCCCTGTCCAGTGGTGGATGTAACTCAAGTACTATACTTGAAATGTCTTAGAGAACAACGATGACATACTTGTACTTTACTTGAGTGTTTCCATGCTACGCTACTTTATACTTCTACTCCACTACATCTCAGAGGAAAATATTCATACTGTACTTTTTTGCTCAACTACATGTATTGTTCCTTTTCAGATTACGGTTTTTTACATGTATCTATTCATAAAAATGTAATTAGACTACTTAACAGTATATTAAGTTGAAATATTCATGTCCACATTAACATGTTAATGCATCAGTAATAATGTTGAGGTTACACTTGTATTATAAATGATGCCATTTTGCAAAGAGGAAAACTTTGACTTGTGATACTTTAAAGCAGCTATAATCAGTATTTTTTGTAACAGCAATGTTTTATGACAATGTGAAAACATTGTGAAGCACATATCCGGATCAAATGCACCACTTCATGTCACTGGTCCCGTAAAACTTAAAATATATTTGGTAATATTCCCATTCCAACATGAGGGAACAATCCAGCAATATACATGTCGTATTATTGTAATTTAGGAACCTTTAAAGATGTATCTGACTGCTCATCCTCCAGAGAACAAAGGTTTACAAGATGTTTTGAAGTATTGAAAAGGGAAAAACCCAAAAGCGAAGTATAACGTGACACATTCAGAACTCTTTGTGTACAATATGGGATAACTTAGAAAGGAAAGAGAAACTAAGTGCAAACAGCAGAGCAAGAGCACAGTAATGACGCCATGACACAGGCTACCCTGTTATATTTCAGTTTATTACCTAAACTGGTCAGTATTTGCTGCATAAACAAGGCTCACAGCTCTGCATGTTTCCACACAACCAGCCTCTGCTGCATTTACGCTCCACCTTTAAGTTGGTCGTTCTGCGTGTAAATGTTATTATGTTATCATTCTTATATTTAAAAGACGAATTACATGTATAGGTGAGTAGATGTAGATGTAAAACAACAGGACATGTTGATGTTGTTAGTGAGTTATTTAATAATAGCAACATTTGACAGCCTCTTCGGCGTGATTGTATTCTAGAGCTCTGTTTTCCATTTGTACGTGGAGGCAGCATGGGTTTTCCGCGAGCCCCGCCTCCCTCCAACACGACCAGGTAAGAAAACTTTCGCAGCTTTTTTTATTTTACCTGTGCGGCGTCACACAACGTAGGTAGGGCTGAGCAAACAGCAAGCAGAGGAGCCAGAGACCTTCCGAGCTCCGGGAGGGACCACCGCAGCCATGGCTGAATCCCAACTCATGTGCATGGAGGACGGCCGCATCGGAGCCAAGGTCCCGGAGAACAAACCCGAGTTTTACTACAGCGAGGAGCAGCGCGCGGCCATCGAGGAGCTGCTGAAGAATGGCGATGGCGCGTTCAAAATGCGTCTTAAAGACGACAACATGAAAGACTTCTTATCGGCCAGAGAAGTCAAAATGTTGCTGAGCACTTTGAAGCTTTACGACTTGGGTCCTGACGACGACAGCAGCAAAGCCCCGGCGCCCGGTGCGGAGCAGGCGGGGGTCGGAACCGGCGCGGATTCAGGGGTCCATTCGACCTACTGGCCCCAGATGTCGGACACCGAGGTGCCGCCGCTGGACAACGGCTGGCCCAGCGGGGGGTTCTTCAGAGGGGTGACCCGGGTGGCCGTGCACACACACCCGCCGAAAGAAAACGGACCTCACATCAAAGAGGTGGTGAGGAGACTCATCCAGGAGGCCAGTAAGGTGAGGAGGGTGATTATAATCACACTTTTATTTGTACTGTTGGACACACAATTAGAAAACATGATGAGTGGAATAAGAGGCCAGAGGCCACTTAGTTTTTATTACCATGTTTGTAGATATAGATGTATAATGAGCTCAGTGACACTTCCTGGTTAACACAGAAGCTATTATGTGTTTATTACTGGTCCTTATCACCTGGTCCATTCATAGCACACACACACACACACACGCACACACACACACACACACACACACACACACACACACACTCCTCTGAGTGTACAGAGCCACATGTTTAGAACAATGTTAAATATATTATTATACGATATTGTCTGATAAACAATAAGATGCTGTTGAGTCAGAAATAATCATTTAATAGGGCTATAAACTAACAAATATAATCAGCTGTTATACTTAGTTTACTTTTACAGGTCACTCAACACAACCAGCAATGGACCAGTGAATCTTTTTAATATTCTTAAAATATTATCCTTAAAAAGTCTTAAATTCAATGGAAGGCCTGAAATCATCTAAAATGGTCTTAAATTAAATTGTATATGTTCTAAAAATGAATGCTCTGCTGTTGTGCTACCATATATTCATGTTTTGAACCGCACCACGATGAAAATAAAGGTTTTCTTTAGGCTTTTTAAGATTTAGATTGAGCTAGACTTAGATTGCAGTTCTATATATATATATATATATATTTATATTTATTTTTATTTTTATTTTTATTTTTATATTTTTATTTTTATTTATTTTTATTTATTTTATTTATTTATTTATTTAATTAATTTTTTTATTCTTTAAACATGTGAATAAATTCATGAACTTAAAGTAGTTCTAAAAAATTATTTTCCGTCATACTAAAGTTCCTTAATACTTCTGCCGGTATGCCTGCAAAAATACAAAAGCTCATTACACTTAATTGTCTTTGTTCTTTTTAAAAAGGTCTTTTAAAAGTGCAACTTGTTGGAACCTGCAGAAGGCCTGTGCTCTTATGGGCGCGGTGATGTTTGCGTGATTAATGCTCCTCACACTGAAGTGGGTCGGGGTATTTGAGTTGCCCCTCGTACTGTTTGCTCATCGGTGGAGCCGGAGCTCTGAGTCATCTGCTCCGCCTGCTCACAGGCACAGTGCGGCCCTCCCTGCCTCCCTGCCTCCCTGCCTCCCTGCCTCCCTGCCTCTCCGTGCCTCCCTGCCT